>JAQGAE010006115.1:0-10487 GCA_034696685.1 Julus scandinavius
TTCCCATATTTGGACCCTATATGACCTAGAATAAAGTTTCTCTTGCTCTTTAACCTACCAACTGACTACACGTGCTTCTTCCTTCTTCCTAAAAAGAAGGCTTGAGAAGCCATGCTGAAATAACAACAATTTTTGTATAAGAATATGCTTATTATGTTTGCATGAATATATTCTTAGTTGTTGCTTGTTAAAAAAAATGAGGATCAGCCCAAAAACAATTTTGTTTTGTACTGCTCCAATAAAAAGAAACTTAATTTTGTAAAGATATACATTGTATATATAGCGGGCTTGTTTAGCAAACAGGGATCAAGCTATTTGGAACAACATTTTGCTGGGGGGACTGGAGGCTGGTAAAAGATTCTGGCGATTTGCGAAATGTAGACGATCAGTGCCCCAAGAGTCAGTAGGTGGGCTGTGTGATGTGCTTGGAGAAATTCAGACAGAGGGGAATGCTTGACAAGGCTACTAGAGGGATTTGCCAGTAAATGTGTACAGCCGGGAAGGACGGAGGGTAGCTTAGGCAGTAAGAAGCTGAGGTCTAATGAACAGCTAGAAGAAGGGTTATCTGGGCAGGCTAGACCGATCATCCTAGAGGAGGTGATAACCGCCGTAGCAAAGCTTAGGGGTAAAAAAGCTCAGAGAGAGAATCAAATACCCAATGAATTTTTAAAGTTTCAGGGTGAATGTGGTACGAAAATGCTCGGCCAGCTCTTCAATGACTGCCTCGAGGGTGGAGGCGTACCGACAGACTGGAGCATAACTCGAATATCATTGATACACAAGGGGAAGGGAAAGTCCAAAACAGATTTGGGGAACTATTGTCCAGTAGCAATTAGTAGCTGCGTGTATAAAGTATATTCAGGGCTCATTCGTGATAGATTGCAAGCAGAGTTAGAATCGGGGGAGAGGCTGGTACACTTTCAGAATGGGTTTAGGAAAGGCAGGAGAGGATTAGATAACCTGTTTGTTATCACACAGCTAATGGAATTAGCATTTCGGAAGGGTAACCGACTTTATTTAGCATTTCTAGATATCAAAGAGGCATTTAATAATGTTAATAGAAGTAGACTATGGGGACTACTTAGAGAATATAAATCTCTAGTGGTTTAGTGAATGTTATTGAGGCCCTATATGAAGACAAAGTATATCAAGATGGGAAGTCATCAAGAAAGAAGGGATTCAAGTTAATAAAGGGGTCAGACAGGGGTGTCCATTATCACCATTGTTGTTTTTGGTTTACATAAATGAACTTGGAATTTGACTATGGGAATCTGGGTTGGGGTATAAAATAGGGGCCAATAAGCTACCGGGGTTGCTGTTCTGTGATGATGTGGTACTGATATCAGAGAAGGTCGGGGAATTGCAGGAGTTGCTGGATAACAGTGGGAAGTATGGAAGGGACTTTGCTATAGAATTTGGCGAGGACAAATAGGGGATCATGATTATTAACAGCAAGGGTACCTTGGCAAATGAGGAATGGTCCATTATTGATTGCCAGATCCCAGTGGTAACAAAATATGAATATCTCGGGGTGATTCTGAATAACGATAGAAGGTATGTGTCACTGATGGAGAATAAATTCGTTTAAAAGCATAGCGTATGGGAGGATTATTACGCATATTAGCCTTTCAATCATACTCAAAATACGAAATTATCCGAGGAGTTTGGAAGTGTGTGGGGGTGCCGGCAGTGACATATAGTAGTGATGTCCTGTGTCTGGAATGTCAAATACTTGCAGAGCTAGAGTGCATGCAAAATGAAAATGCGCGAGTAATGTTAGGAGCCAATAGATACAGCTGTGAAAGCCCTACATGGGGACATGGGTTGGTCAGGTTTTGTTGCACGGGAGATGATGAGCAAACTCCAATACCTACGACGGATGTGGACGCTAGGGAAGGAACAACCAGCTTGCTAGGTTTATGAATTGATTAGAAGCCACGAATGGAATACACAGTGGGTTAGGATGGTAAAACACCTCGGATCACAACTAGGGATTAAGGCATTCAATAAGGGATGTGGGGAACAACAGAAAATTGGGTTTAAAAAAAGGTAAAAAAAGTGGGAACACGATAAATGGAGGGCAGGGATGACAGGTAAAAGCACACTGAAGTAAATAAACGGAAGGAGAAAATAGGTAGAGAAAGGCTATATGACAACTCATTGGGGAATTTGCTTCTGTTCAAAGCTAGAGCAGGATCATTAGAGACCAATAAGCAGGTATCTAAATTTCGGCCAATGGAAGCAGATTGCAACCTGTGTGGCGATGGAGTGGAGGATGTTAGGCATGTACTTTGCACATGTTCTGCCCTGAAGGATCTTCAAGAGGAGATGGAGAATGCAACAGTGGAGGAGTGGCTTGGGTTTGAGGGGAAGGATGATCATAAGCAACAAGCAACGAATATAGCAAAATGTTTACTTGGGAAGTGGCATATACTGAAAAGCCAGGAAAAGAAAGGGTTAGAGCAGGGTGCAGTGTAGTGTATATGTTTTATGTCAAAAATACCGTAGCGACTCCTAGTGAGTACCCATCTCAAAGGGTATGCTGCACGTCATAGTAATAGGCACACACTCAAGACAATATTTTCAGTTCATTAAAGAAATCCACAAGAATTTCGTGCAATGGCAATTTGAATTTGGAAATAATGGTGTTCTCATCCATATTTCTACACTGTAACTGAATTCCACGTCTTTGCTGAAAATTAGGAATACAAAAACTGATTGGCCGGTAAATTTACAATTATAATCAATATCAGGACTCTAATTATTTGTTCAAAGTATGGCAGAAACATTATAATTGTACCAATGACTAATGGTTCCAAATACTCTGAAACTATATTGGCCTCCGGAAATAGTAATGGATTATTTATGTTAATAAGTTCTTTTCCATGTGCATTGATTTGTTTTGGACAGGACATTAGAGAATGTAAAATGGATATTATACAGCCGATATGTTAGCTTCCATCAATTCCACAATTTAAGCCGTATAACGAATAAAATTCTTCCTGCATTGTAATTTTCATTTCTTCTTCTACTTAAATGAAGTAAAACCCACACGTTGTTTTATTGTTAGCCAAATTTGACCTTATTTGTGCAAATTGGGGTAACATCACTTTTTTCTGGCCGTATAATGAAACATTATGGGCCGTAAATCGAAAAGAGTTAAAATAATTGTAAAAAAAGGTCGTATAAAGAGTGGCCGTATAGCGAGGTATAGGATTATTTTAAAATATAAATCAAGCATCATGTTATGTTAATAATAAAGATTTTTTATCTTTTTTTTCTTTCTGTTAATACAGAAAAGAAATCATATACTACCCTTATATGGCACACTTGGTGCAGTCATGATAACACATGCTGTAAACACAGTTTTATCATAGTATAAAATTTAGTAAACACGGCATTTTCTCAGATTTTTTGCTGTAAAGTTCTAAACACGTTCATTTATGCCAGAGATGCTAAGTTATTTATCATATAACGTCTAAGTTTTCTCATCGTTATAGACATTAATTTCATATGAAACATTTTTGAAAAACTCGTTTTTAAAGGATGAATCTGTTAAAAATACACTTTTGGACGCCCTTGAGCCTTCACAAGGCTCCGTACATTTTTTTTGGTGTGAAATGTCCGGTCACCATCAAATGCAGAAATAAAAACAAAAATGGACATGATAAGCACACATTAAACACAAGTTAAAAATTATCCATAGAACATAGTGGTAGTTTACCAGGAAGAATCAGCCAGGGATCGCGGCACTTGACCTCTCTGCTGCATACTCTGTGGCTGCTGCTGTTGACCTGGTAGGTGTTTTCAAATGACTAACATTTCTTTTATTTGCTTTGCAGACCTATCTTTTGTGCCTCTGAAGACGCAGCTCTTTGAACACCCTTCGCAACGCAGCTCGTGTACCTGGACTGTTTTCCAAATATTATCAGGCCTATTAATGCATTAGAGGGAGCAATAAGCTTAAAGACTTTAGAAGAGATTCCTGAAATTTCAATTAAAATGAAAATAAGTATTTAAAATCACTTAATCATTTAAAAAATGTCTATTTAGTTACTTTGGTTTTCCAAATTTGTCCAAACCAATATTGTCAAGGTTTACCAGATAAAACGATATTAGTCTGATTTAAAAAAAATTTCCATTCTTTTCACCATTTTTAATCAGACTGTTCCAAAATAAAGTTGTGATATATTTTGTAATAAAAAGGGAAACATTGTGGTAAATAAAAGTATTGTTTGTTGCAAGTTGTTTTGAATTAATGTCTCACCAATTCATGAAACTGTTGTGTTGCAAGAATATTCAAGGGGTAAAGCAAGTTGCATAACAAATAGTTGAAGCCAGGAAGTCTCAAAGTCATTTCAAAGTTCAAAACACTAACAACACCAACAATTTTTCTTATTTTAAGATGAATTTACTACTGTGTTACCTTCACCGAGGAGAGCTCCTCTTTATCAACACAGGTATCCGCCACAAGGGAAAAAACTTGTAGCAAGCTGGCAGCTCACTGATGACAAAAGCATTATAAAATAAAAAATTGCAGAAGTGTATATAGTACAAAACAACTGAAATAATGGAACATATATATTACCATAATAGTGTATTCAAATACAAGTTCAGCTGGTTGATGTTGCACTAAAACTTAGCTAAACTTAAATAAAATAAAATTAAATAAAATTCAGTTGAAACACTAACTAGAATAATTTAAAAATATGAATATAAATTTGTTTATCAACACAATTTTAAAACTCACAGGGTTATGTTGAAAGCAATAATTGCAAATCCGTAATTTGGCTCTGTAATCCACCTGGCTAGAATTAAAACTTTGTAATGCTATTGCGCAATTTAATTAGTAAACAATCTATCGATCCGGTGTGAACCATCACCCACTCTGAACAGACAAAAATCACAAACAATTTGCTAGTCAAAGAAGAGCAAAGGGAATGTTGGGACCACAATAATGAAGCAAATGAAGAATGGGCATAAGCAAAACTGTGGCAAAATCACCCTAGGAACAATTGTGTAATATATATGTTCGTTATTAACTTTGTTTGGAACACACGTTATAATAACCCAAACATTTGTAGTCACAAATTTGGCTTTACATTATAGCTATATGAACACATTCGAAACAACTCACCTATATAAATATAACATTTGGCAAAACGTCGGCGAACTATACGCTATGGCAAAAGTGACGTCTAATGTCTATTGACGGCAATATGCAAGCAAGAAGCAAACCCAGGTAGAAAAGTTTGTCATTTAAACGTCATTTTTGACTAAAAAAATGACCAATAATGACATGAAAATGTCATTCCAAAATGACGATTTTGGGACCAAAATCAATACAAAATCAAAATAAAAACTGACGTTATTTGTGACCAGAAACTGACGTCTTTAGAACCAAATTAAGCGGGGGGATGTTGATATTCAAAATGTTCCCCTTCTTCTAATGTTTGGCTAGAGAGTGTCCATTCAATTTCTTCCTCCATCCCCCCCGTTTGTAACAACCTATAATTTATTATTTATTATTTGGTAATTAGGGCCTAATTTAAGACTTTTTCAGGCTTATGATATTAGGGCCTGTATAAGGCACAAGTATGGCTTTGGTTACCCTAACTATTGACAATTATTGACACGTTATACAGAAATGGATTTCTGCCATTTTTCCAATAAAAATTTTAAATAAGCATAAATCACGTGTATCTAAATTAGGCCATAATTATCTAATTTAGGTTGAAGGAATGATCAGGGCCTTAACATTGGAAAATGCCTAGGGCCGGCGATTAAGGAGCACCAGCTATAATTTAAGTTAATTACATTTAAATAGCTAATTAAGCTTAATTGATGAGGGCTTTATGGCTTTGGAAAATGCCTAGGGCGCTATGTATATTAGCTATAGAGCACTGCTCAAGGTAGCTCTTTTAGGCTTAATTATGGCTTAAAAAGCAATAATTTAAGCTAGCGTCCCATTTTAGCCAACTTTATGCATTTTTGAAATCTATAGGGCCCTGATCAAGTTAGCTTATTTATGCTTAATTAAGCTTAAAAGCAATAATTTCAGCTAGCGCCCCTTTATGGCTGGCCCTTGGTATTTATCCTAGCTACATGTGCTAAATTTTGTTGGTCATTTTTTGGTCAGTAAAATGACCAAAAATAATGTCTTCTTCGACGTAAGACGCGTTTTTGGAAAAAATGACTAAAAAATGACGTCAATTTTTTTTCCCATTGCTACTTGGGTACTCTATAATTTTTGCTACAAATAAATTGTGCAATAATATATTTTCTAAGAATTAATCAAGATTTGCAAATTATAAAATTGCGATTCTAATGACCAATGTCAAAATGGCTGTAAATTTACACACTATATATATAGGGGCATACAGATCCCATGAAACATTGACCTAGAAAATTTAATTATAGTTGGCTTTTTTGTCTATGTAGGTAAAATGTACTCCTTTGGGACCGTTGGGCTAATCCTTAAAAAGGACCTTATTTCAAAATCAAGTTCATCCTGGTTCTTGGCTAGTTTTACTCATTTGCACATTTTTAACCTTCTGCTTTCTTGCATTAAACATTACATTTTCTTGGTGAGCGTTTGTGATCTACAATCAGAGAGATGACGACCCAAACATCAAACAACTACAATCTATTTATAGATAATATCAAATCCTGCTAAAGATTGCGCAAGGAACTTTAGGGTAAGTAAATTTAAAATTATATTGCATGACTTATATTCAAGTAGCACACTTAAAAATGGGCACTTCAGAGTTTTTAAAAACATTTTGGAAAACTTGCTTATGAGTTTTGATGTTTTTTGCTTTTAAAAGCATGACTCCAGATCATATAAAAATTTTAAAACCAAAAACATGGAGCCTTGTCAAATGAAGAAGAGATAAGGTCGTGATAAAGGTTTAAAATTTTTTAAATTGCAGCAACGTTTCGTCCTATTAGAGGACGAAAGTCGGAACATGTCTTTAGTACATGGAGCCTTGTGTTAAAAAACACATTCTTAGCCACATCCTTAGGCCTAATCTTTAGCTACACACAAATGACTTTAGAATAGGCCTATAAAGACAGCAAAAACACAATAAAACGTCCCTTTAAACAAAAAATACATTTTGAATATATACATAATGTTAATTAATAGTTGATTTCAATACTACTAAAAACTGCAAAAAGCAGAACACCCGTATTTCGGATCGTCCAAACTTTCAGTTTTAAAATGCACATTTTTGAAAATGTGTCAAAAACTGCTTTTGCTACGTGTTTTTGGATACTCTGGACCCACTGGATTCCTTTATTCTTTATTTACCATAATTTGATAATCATAAATAAAATACAGAAAAACTGAGATGCATTTCTGAATTCGCGTTTTGGTTATTCTTTTCAATAAAAAGTTGGTGATTTCTAAACAACTCATATTTGTTTTGTAGTATTCAGGAAGGCTGGCAGAGACAATGTATTGTTGAAACACATTTCGATAAAAATACACTAATTACAGCTAGGAGCCAGTTCATTTAGGACTCTTATTGACATGTTGTCAGTACCAACAGATTTTTCAGGCGATAGTGCTTCATGAAGTTTCAGGACAACTTCACTAGATACATGCGCCTCTTACATTATAGAATCAGTATTCGTTTCAAAATTAGGTATAGTATTGGATTTTCGTTAACAAAAGCTCCCTGAAATTGTGATTTTAAAATTGTTGCAATTTCAAAACTATCAGATACCACTCTTTCACTTCGTCAACCAAGGCAGAAACAGAATTAAGTCCCTTTCATACAGATTTAATGTACCTCCACTTTAGCAAAAATTTTGCATGCATGTTATTAGCTGAATATTTGTTACAGTTAACAATGGTACATCTGCAGCTACGAAAGATAGAGTTTGGGTGGCTATCTAGTGACAACAGCAGGCAATTTTGATTTTTTGCAACAATGGAGTCTGAAAATGCTGAAATCACTCAAGGTAAGCAACCAATTTTGGGATTTTTTGTTAACTATTACGAATTTTTAGAAGACTTAAGGCAGGTTATTTAAATCTAGAAGGTCTAAAGATTCTTCAACAGCAATAGTGTCTTTAATTATCTTTAATTTAAACCACTAATTAGATGAAATAAAAGTGTGTCCCTGTACAGGACAAATGGACTGAATGGTCTAAAAATCTTTCTGTAACCATGTGTGTTACTTTACTTTATGATTTGCAAATTATAATAAATTAATGTAAAATACTGAGAAATAACATGTGGTATTTAACATTTAAATGGTAGCCTTATTAGATTAGTATTTTTGTTGTTGCAGGCCCTTCTAGATTTTCTGTTGGTTCTTCAAACAAAATGTCTAAAGAGAGAGAGGACAAAGTTCACCAGCCTGCAAAAACAGCTCAATACTACTTTTACCTTATGTATGGGGATATATCTGATGTTAGTGGCTCAGACTCAGAAATGGATGATGAAATCTAATCTATTGAAGAGCCAGACTTAATAGGTCCCATTGATCAAGACCAAGAATCTGTCAATGAGGCAAAATAGAACAATGCAAAAAATGGAGATAACTCTGAAGATGTGGATGGCAACAATGATGAAGATGAGATTGATGCCAGTGCTATGAATAGTGATCAGAAATCAACCACAGGACATGCTGCCTGGAGTAAACAAAGCAAATATTTCAGTGCATTGCTTGTTGAAAAAGTAAATAATGCAGTCGTGAACATGGAGAACGAATTAAGCTCATCTTCTCCTCTAATCTACTTTTTTAAGTACATTTCCGAGGAGTTCTTTGAAGTGATGGCCAGGGAAACAAGTGTGCATGCCCTTAGAACAAATATTAATTTCCATCCTACTTCTGCTTCTGAACTAAAAAAGTTTTTTGGACTCCACATCCTTATGGATACCTTAAAATTTCCAAGAATCCGGATGTACTAGAGATCCAAACTGAACATAGCTATTTTTCGAGATACGATACCTCTGAACAGCTTTTTCAAACTTTGCACCTGTCTTCATAAGACCAATGACAAACTAGGAGGGGAGCAGTCAACCGTATTTGGACCGTATTTGGAAGGTTCGTCCTATTTTTGAATAAGTTAGAGCCAGGTGTGCTGAACTTTAGCCAGAGTCTTAACTTTCCATTGATGAACAGATGGTTCCTTACAAGGGAATGCTGAGCATTCATCAGTACATCCCCTCAAAGCCAAATCCATATGGAATTAAAATATACCTTCTATGTGGTGAGAGTGGTCTAATGTACGATTTTCAGGTGTATAAAGGAGCCACCACTGAAATAAATTCACAAACTATAAAGGATTTTGGACATAGTGGTGGAGTTATTATTCATCTAATAAAACGCATTTCTGGAAGCTGTAAGTTATATTTTGATAACTATTTTAACTCCAGAAAGCTTCTCTGTTATCTTCATGGGAAAAAAATTCCAGCTGCTGGTACTGTCTGACTCAATCGATTCGAAAATCCTATCTTTGAAGAAGAAAAATTCTTCAGGAAAATGCCTAGAGGATACTCAGAAGAGGTTTTTTCTTAAGATAGAACCATGGTGCTTGTGTGATGATTAGATAACAAGAGAGTTGTCATCTCCTCAAACTTTGTGAGCAAGGGAAAAGAAGACGAGGCCAAATGTTGGGAGAGAAAGCTATTAGCTTTCATAAAGATTTCTTGGCCGGAAATTGTATGCAAGTACGATTCCTCAATAAGCGGAGTTGACAAATACGACTTTTTGATCGCAAATTACAGGTATTTATTACAATTGCTAATTAATGATCTATTTTTATAGCTAATATATCTTTTCTAATTGTATTTCATTTTCCTATTTATGTGCAGAATATTTATTCGATCGAGAAAGTGGACCCTACGACTTGTATTTCATGCTGTGGACATGGCCATGGTCAACTCCTGGATCGAATATCGGAAAGTTGAGACAGGACTGAAGACGAACAAGAGGAATATAACTGGACTTCGGGGAAGCCCACATCAAGTGCAATCAACCCTAGTCTTGGAAACGTGACCGCCCATTGAGTGAGTCTCCTCAGGTTCCTGTTCCTGCTGGATGGATTTGTCGCCTTCCCAACTCTGATTTCTGCCATGACATGCTTGGATTTGCGGAATAAAACTTCCATCCATTACCGTCCCGCCAAAAACTTCCTGTCAAAAACTTCCCGCCGAAAGCTTACTGGTACAAATAACTTCCTGCAAACATCTTTCCGCGTCTATAATAACTACATAACTACAATACTTCCTACATAACTTAATTCCTTCCTACCTACCTTTGGCAGATTGCGTCTTTAGCCTAAGCATATATAAATATTAATAATATAAGTACCAGCAAATTAAACAAGATAATGTTTTGAAGTTCAAGTCCAGTATGGCTGGTACAATCACCATGGAACAAACCACTCATGGCCGACCACTACTCTGCATTGATGGCTACCAATTCCAATTTCAAAAGTTCGGATTTGAAAAACGGATATGGCAATGTTCA
>JAQGAE010006116.1:0-10485 GCA_034696685.1 Julus scandinavius
AAGGTTGATTTGAAAGCAATGCCATATCATGAATGAAATGCAAAGCAATAACAAGTGTTCACATTATTTTGTCTACCCTCTGCATGCCCCACTGGAAAATGTTAGTATCAAAAGAAAGCAGGACAACTAGACAATTCTGTTCAAAACGTGTATGAGATCATTCCAAGAAGGATTAAAGGCGCCATATTACAAATAACAGCAGAACATTGACAAGTGTTCACATTATTTTGTCTATCCCCTGTATAACTAGACAACAACTTGCAGTCCAACGCCTTTATAATGGTATTGTTGATAAATAAGTTGACCATATGTGGTCAGAACTCCAACCCATAAGTCTCCAATCCCCAAACATTCATTCTAAAAATGGCTCCACCTTTTCTTTGTTTGGCAACAAAACGGTCCTTGGTCAGGGGTGAAGCTCCCTTTCGAATGAATGGCAGTTGTTTCTCCTTTTTTGTCCATTCTGGCCACAAAAAAAAATTTCTCAGGCCTATGTGGCGTGGGGGCTCCAAAGTGCGTGTAATTTGTCTTCGAGGCCATCCACCAACTTACAACTTCCATAAAAACTGCCATTCAACCGGACAGAAGGATAAGATTTGCACTTCAAGGTTTGGTGGGCTTGTTAACTTTGTCATATCTCAAATGGTTTTATGTTCAAATAGACAATGAAACGAGCAAATTGGGTGTGGGACAGTTTTGACAACCTGAATGAGAATCATTTTTTCAGAGAGACATTCCAATTGTTCCATGTGTAATTAAATAGCCTGATCGTGCTAAAACTTCAATGCGGAACTGGAGTTTTTCAAATCTGTGAATAGGTTCAATGAAATATTGAACAAGAATACCAATAAACAACATATCATTGCAATGAACCGTTTTACTTCTTTGAGACTGATGCGCTGTAGTGTCTAGTGGTGTGTAGTGTGGCAGTGCATGCAAATACTACACTTGCTTTGCCTACTACAACACCGAAGTCAAACGCCAATTGTATTTACATGTGAAAAATGACAATCACACTGGATATAGGGTGTAAATTGCAATGATGCCATACTTTACTGTCACTGTAGTGTTATGTCCAGACAGTCCAGTGATGGCCTTACACATCCACAAGTACAGACAGTGATGTTAACATAATGACAGGACTGAAGAAATGTGAATAAAACTTATTTCAGTATTAAAGTTAGTAAAAAAATTGTACAAAACATGTTGCTTCTACTGCTTGCTGACGTCATTTCTGTCAATGCCATTGGTTGATATGTCATTCTGACTTCCCAGGTAAAAACATGATACAAGTAAAAATGCAGCCTTTCCCAGTACATTAATGCACTTGAGTAAGAAATTACTTCCTTGGCTCCAGTTCTGCGGATTTCCCAAGATCAAATTGTGAGACTAATTAGACAGGACAAGGTGTGTGTCACCAATTATTTCACGAATTATTATAATGAGGTCCATGTTAGAAAGATAAAGAAGGAAATCCCTTCTCAATGCCAATGTTATGCAGAACAAATGGCCGTCAGTGCAACATTTGATTTGGTGGAATGTCTTTTAGTTAATTAAATTTGAAAGTCTAAATAAGTTTTTGCTGCTTTGACAAGATTGTGAACGTCTACATTAAAGACAAAAACGCTCGTCTTGACATCCCAGAACAATACTTCAGTATACGAGTACATTTGGGAATACTTCTACGTTATATTGTTTTAGTACTACTTTAGAAGGTGAATATAGAAGTTCAACCATTCATTTAGAGATGCAGTCTCCATGCACATCTGACACACATATCCAATGCAGAGCAAGCACAAAACACATGTTGCAAGACATGTTCCTTCCTTGCACAAGTTACAAGTTGCCTCCATTTGTATAAATTTTGCGAGTTGCTAATCGGTTTCTAACGATCCCGCCCGATTTTTTCCTGGCAACTTCTTAGGTCAGTTGCGTACTGGTGATTTTTTAATCGCGGCAACTAAAAAATTGAAATTTACTCCATTCTGCAGGTGATTAAATAGTTTCAAGGGATAGGTGCCAGTAAGTCAGTGTGTTCCGGCAATTTATTTATTGCTTGCAGCTTTAATGAATTGAATGCTGCACTGCAAGTTTACAGCAGCTATTTAATCGCCACAGCGCACATAGCCTCAATTGCCAAAAGTGAAAGCGTTATTTACAATTGTACCTCACGCACTGATGATTTTTTAGCGCAACTTCAATGAAACTCATGTTGTACTGCAAGTTTACAGCAACTATATAATCGCAAGTGCGCACCAAGCCATCTACAAACCTTTTAAAGTTAGGCGGGCACTGGCGAGTTTTTTCGGGGGCAATTATGCTATGTGATCAAACAAAAAATCGATTGTCATTTTGGTTAGGCGCTCACTGGCGATTAAATAGTTGGTGTCAAACTTGCAGTACAGCATGAAATCCATTGAAGCGCGCGAGCAATAAAATAATCGCCAGAGTCACTGACACGCTTATATTTTCACTGGCAACTATTTAATCACTCGCAGAATGGAGATAGTGTCAATTGTTTAGTTGCCTCGATGTGCACTTACTGTACATTTTACTCTCCACAATTACTGGGTGGGTCATTCCTGGTGGCTTGTACGAGTAGTTAGCATCGCTAAAGACACACCACCAGGAGGTGCTGAACCCGAACAATGCTTTATTTAAGCTCCAAACCAACGTTACAAATCAACAAACAAACAAACAAATCAACATTTTCGAGCTGGTTATTACCTACAGGCTACAGAAGCTAGATAGTTAACTGCTCCACCTTCAGGGTTAATTATGCATTGTTCGAGGGGATGAAACCGTGCATTTTTCAATTCAATACAATGTTTTGAGCGTAGGTCGTTTGTTTATGTTACTGGTCATTAACGTTTTTCACGCTTTAACATATTGCAAATACGGCAGGAAATGATGTGTAAACGAGTTCAACCAGATGGCATGTACAAACGGGATAGGGTGAGAAACCTTTCATAAACAAAGCATGCAGACGCATAGCAAAGTTGCGATCTGGATCGCCGGTTTATATATATGGCACAAATGCGTGAAACGTATCATTTCTACTAACAGGGTTAATCAGAAATTCAACACGTGCATTGCTGCTCAAAATGCGCTTTTGAAGCAGACTGGCACATTTGCATTAGTCCAAAGAACCCCTCGTGACAATGCAATTAGCACTTTGAAATCACTCGCCGATTTACCCAATAAATTAATAAACGCCACAGGTGTAGCGCCACCTAGCGGCGTACGAGCGTTTAACACAGCGTTTCCAAAATGGCCGTTTCTGAAATAAACGCCAAATAGCAATTTTCAGGTTCAACACCTCCTACTTGAAAGCTATATTTTATGTCCACTTTGTTGTTTTTTGTTTTTATACTTACGTTTTATTTATGTTTACTGTTAAACTTTATGTAGCTGACATTCGATGTCATCAATGAGTTATGCCTGATTATGACACTTTATTATGGCTGCCATGGCAGAAAAAAATGGCTGGCTATAACTTCCATGGCAGAAAACGGTTGCCATGCTTCAATTATCATTGTATTCAAGATTAGGTTAGGTTAGGTCGGGTCAGGTTTCCAAGATGGTGAAACAACATATCCTTATTTGTAAACGTTACATGTACATTTTTGCGAAACTATGGAGTTTTGCGGGAAGTTAATGCACTTTGTGATTATCAGATACGCAAATTCCGCAGAATCCAAAAAACAAACATTTCGAAAAAATATGCTCTTTACACACATCCACTCTGAATGTCGCAAAACAGCACGTTTTTCGTTCAGGTTCGATGGAAGGTTGAGAGGGAAATGACGTCAAGTGATGTTTCTGAAATGTTGGACGCGTAAAAAAAAGGTTTCTTGTCAACTATCCTTGAATTGACTCAACCGAGCATATTCAATCAGTGGATACAAAAAATTATATGTGACATTTTAGGTAAGCAACAAATAGCTTTCCTACATCCCGAGAGGAAATTATATGTGGAAAACCTAATTTATGGACATATCAGCAAATGTATCTCCACTCGTGTCCAATTTCAGTACTTAGTGTAAAATATGTGCAATAGTCATACTTTCAGAAATAATATACATGTATACATATTAACATTTTTTCCATATATGGACATACATGGACTCATTGAAATGACGTACATGTATAGGGTCCTATATAAGTTTCTAACTACACATCAAGCCAATCATCTTAAATTAAATGGTAAATATCAACATTATTGCAGAAACATTCAAATTTCTCAATTTTTAACACTTGCTTCCCACGGTCCCTAGTCCCGTTAAAACGGCATCTTGTCCCAAATTCACCAGTACTAGGTCAGTGTTGATGAAAGGGTCCTTGATACCATTTTCAAATATAAACAAACATTATCCAGCAGCCTGTATCATTCCTCATTAACTGATAAACCACTTTTTTTCTATTAAATTGTCACATGTTAAGAAAACATGGGATTAGATAATGTTATGCTATTAAAGTGCAAAGGTCACGCTAACCCGTATCATGCTCAGTTGTTATTTACCCACCCAAATAACGTATCAGTTGTTATCTGCACCCTGCAACATGTTATTTACAAAGATTAATCCAAGATGGCGGCCTCCATGAAAACTCAAGGTCGTCTTGCAGCCCTGCAACACATTTCAGAGCCTTGAAAGCAAGAGTGAAAAAGGATCAAATGAGGGGTGATCATGTTGCAAAGCTGTCTTTTATTGCCAATATTTTATAACAAATCACAATATATAAAAGGATTTAAAGTTAGGATCGTGACCTAATTTTGTTTTTGGTGTGCCATTTTTTACGAAGGCTTACAACGTCAAATATAGAACCAAAGAAACGTTTTTTTGGCAATTAGGGTTGCCAAATTTTATTATAGCGTTTGACACCCTTCACGTGTTTGATCGACAATTTTCACATTTAGTGGACAAATGTATCGCTGATAAGAAAAAAAAAAATCAAGTAGCCATTTTTTATTTTTTATTTTAACGCTGGCCGATTTCTGCATCTAATATGTGGACTAAATACCAAATCATGGGAATGAGACTTCATCATAAGGAACTATAAAACTTCCTGAAGTGTTTTTAATATGCTAGAGACAGGAAAAGAGATCTATTTTGGGACTTCAGTTTAAGGAACAGCCCCTTAGAGACTTCCCCATCTGAAAAATTCGTACTAACCTCGACTGTTGAGCACAAACCCTGTTAAGGCGAGTATGCATCAGAACAAACACCCAAACAAACACAATTTCTGCAAACATGTTTGTCGAAACGTGTTTTCAAGAAGATTTTTCAAATAGATTTGTTCCAAACCTGTACAAACATAGCGGCCACACAGGAAACAAAACACATTTCAACGAAACAAAAGAACACTGTATGTTTTCTGGTTATGTCGCTCCTATACTAATACACTATGACCAAAACTCGTCAGCGGTTCTAAAAAACACGTGATGCAGTGCTTTAATTCATGGTATACACAAGACCATCTCTTGAGTGAATGCTGAAATGTTTGCGGGAAACATGCTTTTATTGCCAAACGTTTGCTGAAACCTCTGGACAGAAAAATGGTCTAGTACAGAAAAGGGTAAACATAACAGGGTTTGCAAATATGTTTATTATAAAAGTTTGCTATCAACTTTTCTGTATAAAGTTTCAGCAAACTTTTTGCCAAAAAGCGTGTTTCCAGATAATATTTCGGTGTTCGCTCAAGCAGCAGTCTAGATCAAAGGAAAATATGTTTGCTGATCAGGGCGCTCCTACCAAGGCATGTATATCATGACGTGGAGCATTTGCTGCATTTCCAATGCGTTTTTTAAGCTCAGACACCAGTTGTTGGCCATAGTATACAGGCCTTGGTAGGAACGTCATGAACAGCAAACATATCCTCAGTTTCGAAATACTTTTTTGATATGAACACTATGTTTGCGCAAACCTGTTTACGAAACATGTTCATGAAACCACGTTTCGCAAATTGGTTTTGTAAAAACCTTGTTTCTGTTTCGTGTTTGCTCTGGTCTGCACTAGGATCGCAAATACTGAACTCGTAACAATAATACAGTCTTCCCAAAGTAAATTTAGTCATGAAACCATTTTATATTTTGTCCGACTTAATGGAACCTTTTAAATATGTTATACTCCATAGCAGAACTCCATAAATATTTACAATGTACATATACAATGTGCAATTTTTTATTTCTTTATGGATTTTTTTAATTTAGCATAAGGAACCCTAGGGTTTGCATAACACCATTTGGGAAACACTGCAATAGCATGTTACAAGGCTTACAGAGAACAAAACACTTGGACTGGATGAAATCACCCTTTGCAAAGTACCCCAAATAACCCATTGTTCCAGCATCCATTATTCGTTTTTATACCCAATTCAAAATGGCGACACAAAGAAAAACTCAAACAAATAGCAATATCAGGTTTCCATTAACAATACAAACATGGCGGAAATTACTTGTAGGCAAGATTAATTAGCCTTGTTATGTCGCCTTTTATTAGCCCCGCTATTAACCATTGTCTAAAACATGACTGTCTTTTGCAGTTTCTTTCAATCTCGCGTTTTTCCTTGATGCGAGAACACTACCAAAATTGTCATCATTGGAGATCATTTGTTGTAGAATAATTCTCGTGGGAACACGGCTTGGTCAACACAAATTTTATTAAATACATCACTGTACGTCTTACAAATGTGCAAGAAAACATTTTGTTTGTTGACCCATATGATGCAATTTTGTTGCAACAAACATCTCTAGTCCAACGTTTTTGGTACTTTTAACCCATCTTCAGGTGTCGTTATTAAAACTTGACAGATTACAAAACAAATTGTTGCAATTCTGCAATGTGTAGTCCTAATCTAGCTGTTGATGGCGTTGCCATCGTTGGGCTTTCCAAGAGTACAGATGTAACCACCTGAGCAGATGCTACATTCACATGTCCCACTTTCATTTGCTACAACGTTTGCTCTTACAAATAATTATAAATATCAATTCCCACAAATTGTTTGTAGGGACATAGTATTTGATCTTGCTTCATTGATAATGCACTGGTGTTTATATATAAAACGTTCAACAAATGACAATATTTGGTTCACGAGGTCAGGGAATTAGTTTATCATGTTGACATCACGTTTTAGTCACAAGGACTATTGTGTGTCATTATGTCATACAGCATTGGAAGCATTTGCTCACTTGCCGAGGTTGTTTGGGTTCAATCAGAAATGGAATTGCATGTACTATATGTATATGGAAGTGACATAAGCGTGTCAGGAATACATCTCATATGGAAAGAATTATGTCATATATATATGAAAAATTCAATAAGGACTGGAAATGGAGTAGGGGCCTGGAGCAGTCACATATAAAAACTCCACCCGAGTAAACACGACATTGGTATCGATGTAATGTTTGCATCATTAAAAGTCGTGAGGGGAACTTTGTAATACTCTCCAGCAAGAGAATCCAGTTTTGCAAGATTCCAAAAGTCACGTGAGTCTCGTTTTAACAACGTTTTTGTTCACTTCCAAAAAGAACAACTGAGCCGCGTAACAACAAAGTTCTCAGAAACATTCTTCCAGCTTCCTTTCGAACATTTCCTGCTTTTACTTTTTGTTTGTTATAAAATAAGCCTTACGTGCTCTTATGATTTGTCGATTTGTAAACAAGGAAGCTATACAGCTTCAAGATGGTGTCGAATGCGCAGCATCGTAATTTAATTAAGCTTTGTACTGTGTTCAAATTTAATTAATTATGAGTTAATAAATAAACAGCATCCTCTGCTTTGAATATGGATCAAGAGTACGGAAAAACCACCCAACGTACGCAAAATATACGATGCGGAAAAGTGGTTAGTTCGCAGAATCGTCGCCATGTTGCAAAATGGCCTCTCATTGACCTCCTATACTCCTAATAGAATACTAGTCTTTATGCTGGTTTGTTTATTTGTTGATTTTTTAACGTTGGACTATTTCTTCAACTGAGGCTAAACACCAACGCCAGGGGATGAGCCTTCATCACCTACAAGGAAAATTTGCCCAGGAGGAAGGAGGGGGGGACTTCACCCCTTAGGCAAAATTTCCTGGAAGGTGATGAATTTCAACATGGCCGCGTCCTTTCGTTCCAAGGAGTTGAAAATCCATAATTTATTTTCAAATATATGTGAAATACAACAGGGACTATATCATTTTTCCATCTCAGAAAACACTGATAGAAAGAAATGGAGGCGGCCATGTTGAACATGTAATGCTAAAAGTTCATACGCCACCAGGGGGCTGTGAACAGGAATGAGGCTACCTTGTTTACCATAAGATAAAATTGGAAATGTCAAAACATGCGCGTAATTAAAACTGATTGCATTGAACATATCAGTTAAAACAAACTGATAAACGATGCATATAATATTCCATGAAAAAGCCACGTGACTGACTGATTAGGCGTGTGATATAAACGTAGCCACATGCAATTTTTCTCTCAATGCTTTTTGCCATTAAGGGCCAGTTGCACCAACAAAGGTTAAGCTAAACCTAAGGTTAACCGTGAGTTAACTAGGAAAAGCATTGCACCAAAGGAAGTTAACAGTTGAGCATTGGTTAACTTGAAGAAAACCAATGAGGCTAACCCTGAGGTTAACTCGTGGTTTTATATAACCTCAGGTTAGCTAACCTTTTATTTAACCTTTGTTGGTGCAACCGGCCCTAAGGGAAAATCCCTTAAAGGTTTTGAATTAAAGGTTTGGCCTTAACAGCCTTGGAGGGCTCGGAATTCATTGCAAGTTGTTAAGGCACCTGTATTAAGGCGACTGACATTAAGATGTTCTGAAACAAATACACCAAATGTGCCAAAATCATTCATACAAATTCACGAAAAATGTTGAATATGGCAAAATCTGGTATATTCCATATATTTAGACAATTTAGAGCATATAGTATGTCCGAAAACATTTTTGGTCATATTTGATGATTTATATAATTGTCCATATATGATATTTGCATCATTATCTATATATGAACTTTACATCATTATCCACATAATGGTGATATTTTATATCATTATCTATATTATGATAATATTTTATATCCTTGTCCAAATATGATATTATTGGCATACAACACATGGGAATTGTTCATATTTGAAATTAGCAGAAGTATGGACACATACTGAGTTCAATTTCTGATATGTCCATATTTATCCCATCCACTATAACGATTAATTTTTCCATCCAGAGTCTTACCAACTTTTTCAAAAATCCACCAGATTTTGTATTGCCCTGGACATCATTGACCCTGCAGACAGGTTAGCCCACCTTTCCCTTTAATTTCCTCGTGGGGTGCTAACCCCGGGTTTCTCGAACCCGGGGCACACAGCAAGAATCTGGTGCCTCTGACCCATTCGGATCAACAGCACCGTCTAGCAGCCTCATCCCGTCCCTCCCGCGATACATAGTGGGCGTTTCGCCTTCCCAATCAGCACTCGTGGCACCAGAGTAGAAAACTAAAAATTTTGGGCAATTGGGATCAACCACCTCTGTTGAAACCCGGCAACGCGACGAGCAGCGCACCTTGGCGGTAGCCCCAGATTCGATGTTTGGCCATGACAAGGGAAAGTGCACTATAGTCAGTTTAGTGCAGGAGGAGGAGGGTCCAGCTAGAGTCAGCACTACCCCACGGGAGGTCACCCTCCATTCAGGGACAGCCGAAAAAACGAATACCCCCTCTCAACCCTCGTCACATCCTTGAGAACCTCTCAGTCTCGTGTGAGTGTGTGTGGGGAGCAGCTGTTCGGTACACTGACTCGGATACTGCTGTCTGACAAGGAAGGAGGGTAAAACACAGTGCGGGATTACATCGCCGTGGGAACCGTACCCAACAGACCCGTAAGTGTTCCTTTTTCTGCTCCGGGTTTTTGCCCCGGGTTGTCGTGGTGCTACTACTAAGGCTGCTCAAACCCTTCGGAAAATCTCAAAACTTCTCCCCGCCTTCCTACCACCAAGTCCCGGCAGAAAGTGAGGAGAAGATCGGGAAAGTGAATTTGTCAGGAGTCGGGCTTTTGGCGGAGAGTGGACACAATAATGTGAACCCTACGGATGTTGTCTTTGTGTTGGCCAGGCCACAATATAGGAATTTTAGTTGGCAACGTTGTATGTTCCTCTTTTATACAAGCGTGTGCAATGTGACTGACAGCTACAAATTTATTTATATGGTGTTGGACTAACTTTGACTTCAATCCTTCTTGGAATGAACTTGTACAAGTTTGGAAGCGAACTCGAACAAGTTTGGAAGCGAACTCGTACAGGTTTGGAAACGAACTCGTACAAGTTTTGAACCCAACTCGTGCAAGTTTGGAAACCAACTCGTACAAGTTTGGAAACCAATTCGTACAAGTTTTGAACCCAACTCGTACAAGTTTGGAAGCGAACTCGTACAGGTTTGGAAGCGAACTCGTACAGGTTTGGAAGCGAACTCGTACAGGTTTGGAAGCGAACTCGTACA
>JAQGAE010006117.1:0-10484 GCA_034696685.1 Julus scandinavius
AATCACCCTTTGTATAAGTGGAAGTTTTGTATAACTGAATATCGTATTAGCGAATAATGCATTACACAGGGTTAAATAGTTTTACCGGTGAACAAGAAATTGTTTATATAACTGAATGTTTCATATAAGTGAGACTCCACTGTATTTTAAAAAAAAAGTACATTTGGGACTCCACACATTTCTTCTGGTGTCCATTTTCTCTTTCACTGACCTTTAAAACTCAATTAAACAGAAAAACCAGCTGGCCTACTTTCTGGGCGTTTTAGGTTCTTTGGGAATAGGACATAAAAATTAAAATGGAATGTCAAAACAAACTAGGCGTCATTATATTTTCATGCATTAATGAAAGATCGTATTTGTAAGATTTATTTTTCCCCAATCGCGAACTACTTTAGGCAAAACGATGCAATAAAAAGAAGATTTTTTCATTTTCATCCTGGGAATGGCATCATTTTCACCTAGAAATTCGTATTCACTCGTATTGCACATCCATGCTGAAAAAGTGATGCCGGTCACCAAACTCCTTTGCGAGTTGTTAATCTCGACTACCAGCGTTCACCCAGGCATTGAATTAAGTCTGGGTTAAGATTTCTTACCTCTCGAGGGTCGCCCATAAATGGTACGACATCACTTGACTGACAAATATGCCCAGTTAAGCACGTGCATCTGCCGTATTTATTTACAATCTTCAAATTCCTACACAATAGGCTCTTATGGCTTAGAAGAGCTCGGTTTTAATTGTTAAATCTGAAAGTTGCTTGATTTGTATATGGAACAAGGTTGGCATTGTAATGACGGATGACGTCATCGATTGGGATTGATGAGAAATCCAATGGCGGCTGATGATCAATCGACAGCGCTGCTGATCAATGCCATTAATAAAATGCCATTGTTTGACATGGTCACACGGCTGTCTTTTCTGCTGATTATCACGGGCAATTAAGCGTTTATTCAAATCGCCGATTTAGCCAAATCCGGTTGGTGAAATTGACACATTGATTTTTACAATATGGGGTTTTGAAGAATGCATCATAGATGGCGCTGGCATTTGGAAATGGGTCACCCATTATAAACGTATGGTTAAAGTGTAACTTTTTTGACTTTTTAGTTAAGATTTTGTGGCATTAGATAAAGCATCAACTTCATTACTGTTCTATAATTTCTTTATATCAATTGAACTTTTAATTGTACAAGAGTATAGGGGAGACATGGGGTGCATTGAGACGAGTTTTACTAAAACATTGTATTCGCGCATTCAATAATTGTCATATTGATCTAAAATTGTAAGGATATGTGGTTTAATTAAGTGACTGTATGACAATTTTATAAAACTAATTCTAACAAATCTTTTGAAAATTGTATCGTTTAAAAAATGTTTGTAGAAAGTCTCATTTTACCATACTCCTGGGGTACACTTCATGAATTAGACAAAATTATGCAAAAGATTATAATGTGTTGTGTTTATCATTGTTAAACTAAAAAACGTAATGACTTGGAACTGAAATATGATGAAATGAAATTATTATACTTTTAAAAAGTTACTTCACTGCAATTTTCATCTTTCAAGTTAAATCTTTAAATTTAAATTTTTATAAAATATTTGCGAAAAATATATATCACGATCACAATTGAATAATTATCAAAATTGGCAACGATTACATAAGTGCAAATTCAAGTTAAGTGAATGTGTCTCAACTTGTCTCAAATTAGTAATTGTCTCTAGTTTACCCTACACGCAGATTGTCCATACAAACTTAAATTACATCAAATACAATTACATTTAACTAAAACGACACGTTTCTATTAATTTAGCAATAAGATATGCATTAATTTGCAACAGATAGAATATCTGCAACATAATATTCAGGTAGAAATAAACCAACTGTTTAAAATTCCACAAAGGTGTTGTACACTATCTGTTTGCTACATAGGTTGATATAAAGTAGTAAGTAAAGGCATTTTAAGATAAATCTCTTAAGCCAATATCCACACAAGAATTATTTAGTAATGCAACTGTCTCACCTTACCCCATGTCTCAATGCTCCCTTAAACTCCCCTGCAATTGATACAAGCAACTTTAATTCTTTTGTAATATCATGTTTATTAGATATTTCTTGTACAAATTAAGTTCAGTTTGGACAAGAATTATCTAATAAACATGATAATAACTATTTCCAAGGTTCACAATGTGTAAGGACGCTTCATTTAATTGGTGCTAGAAGGTACATTTTCTTCAAATATTGTAGAAGTGAAAATGCATGATCACTATAGTGAAAGTCTAGTTTTTTCCCCATTTTTAAAGGATATGTTTAAGTTAAGAATTTCAAACAACTCTTTCTGAAACAGTCCTTGAATTGTTCGCACATTTTCTGTTTGCTTTATTAAGCAAGGGCCGTAAAACTGCCATTCGCCGAAAACAGCCTTATCGGCTGACAGCCGCCATTTCGAAAAGCGATCAGCTGTCAGTTGGAGCTTTTCGATTTAAAAACTCAAGAGATAGACATAATAATGTGTACACTTGTTGTGGCCCCGCATTTCTATCGTCATATGATGTTTGGCTACAATCAGGGTCAATGCCAAGCTATTTTGGGCTTTATTAGGGGCGCCCCATCCTAAACTTCAATTTTCAAGTGGCAATATTTTGAAAAACTAGCTTGTAGAATGTGTACAGAACACAATCAGTTGCAGTTGTCCAAAACTCCAAGTGGTGCCATTTTGAAAAACAAAGAATAACAAACAAAAACAAAAAGGTCATCAGACAAGCTTGTAGATTACATAATACAAGCTTAAGGCCCTGGTCAACATAAATATGGGTAAGAAGTAGAGCATTGTATACATGGTCACAAATGAATTGGTTGTCTGTGATTTTTCCTGGTCAAAACCAAACTTCCTGTTCATTTATTTATTTAGAATTTGATCTGAACTGGTTTGTATGTGAGACCTACAGATGGTCACCTCTCCCAAATCCGCCCTGACCTTTTTGTACTGCACCTCTTTGAAGTCCTGGACTGTTGAACCCTATAAAAAATGCAGTTTGTTTAAAGCGGGTGCACCATGCAGGGCAGACAGGAAACCAATACAATTTATGCAAACTTGTTTATCGAAATTGTTTTCAAGAACATTTTTCGACAAACGGGTTTCTCTAAACAGCTTTTCTAGTAATGGCGCCTGTATACTATATGTCCTAAAGATGATGTCTGCTCTGAAATGCAGTGGTGCAAAGGTCTATGAAAATGTTTTGCTATACAGGCCTTGGTAGGAGCGCCATGACCAGCAAACATTTTTTGGAAAAAAGATGCCATTCAAAACAGGAACTCATTGATGTCTTGAAGTTTTCTTGGGAAGACATTAGTCTTGCAATTACTGTGAATCTTGTGGAATCGATGCCTAGAAGGTTGCAAGCAATAATTAATGCAAAAGGCCTTCACACAAAGTATTAATCTTCATTTTATCATTGATCTTCATCCACGTGTATGAATACTTTTTTGTTGAGCTTTATCTGTTAAACAATGACAAATATTTGTGATTAATTGTGTAAAGTGTATTTATATCAATTACTTTGAAATGTATGTTTCAGTTTCTCTCAATCCACATTACAAATTGTCAAAACTGCAAAAATGCTGGTGTATGAATACTTTTTTTACCACTGTGTATCTTGCATAAGCCTTAATCCCTCATTTTTGTTTATTGACAAGTATTAAAATTCCAGTGAGAATCAATAAATTTATTCAGTCTCATCCAGATTTTGACAGTCTCTCCCTGGGAGAGACTGTCAAAATCTGGTCAAAATTTCGTTTTTTCCCTACTTAAACAAAGTTAAACCCGTAAGTTGTTTTATTGTTAGCCAATTCCGACCTTGTTTGTGCAAATTGGGGTAACTTACCACATTTTTTTTGTCAGTTTTTTTAATTATAGCATTTTTTTTGGCCGTAAATCGAAACAATGCCATAATTAAAAAAGGCTGTTATAGCAAAAGGCCGTATAAAGAGCGGCCGCATATCGAGGTATATAGGTGCAGTGTGTAAACAAAATATAATTGCTTAATTTCTCAACCCCTCACTATAGTTGCTCAAACTGCATCTCAAGTCGCAGCAGCACAGAAAATATGTGGTTGGATGTCATCGCAAGCTTGAGCTTCAATTTTTTGATCAACTGGTTTGACCCCTGTACCCCCTGCCAAAAATGAACTTAAGAAAAACTTTTAAAAACTTCTTATTCTTGTGGAATTCGGGGCCATGGGTCACATGGCGGGAATTCCTGTGGTTGAGTTGGGCACGGAATGTGGCCCAGGTCAAAGGTTGAAACCCTTCCTGCATTCCCGAGCCGACCAGCATTCCTTGCGAGGTTTGCTTCAGGGAGGGCAGTTAGGCTTTACTGGTGGTCCAAGTCGGACACTAGTGGGTGCACCAAACCTTTCTTTTCTTTTCGGTTTTCGGGGTAGCGAGCTGCTGCCCGCGTGCTTTTCGTTGTAATTATATTTAGTTTGTTCCCCTTTTGTTAAATTTAAATAAATAAGTTTCGGTTTGAGTCCGCGTGGCTGATGTGATTTCGTGACGAGACGCGGTTGGAACCTTACACTCTTTAGTTTTTCTTCAGTTATTTTGCATAGATTTCGTCCAAACTGCAGTTTTTCGGCAGTTTCACTTCAAAAGTTCAGTTTTTCTTAAGTTTTTTCTTAAGTTCATTTTTAGCAGGGTCAAAGTTGCTTAAATAGCATGAGCTTGGGATCGAGCTGCGTCTCAAGTCTCAGATGCATGCCACAGCTGCACAAAAAACTTGCCAAGACGAGCTCAAGACAGCCAAATGTGAGACTCAGCAATTGATGTAGGATGTCATCTCGAGCTTAAGCTTAAGTTTGAGCTTCAGTTTTTTTTATCAACTGAGGTATGGGCCTCAGAGTTGCCAAAAGGCACTGAGGTAATAATCGGATACGGCCTATTTTCGATTTTTTTTCTGGCCATAACTACGTGAATACTTAAAATATTCTATCTACATACATGTGAAATTTACATTTTATGGTTAGCAAATACAAAAATATACATGTTTTACTAAAGGTCTCCAGCTAGAGGACGGATCTTCTCAATTCTGATAAGATTTGGATGATTTACAAACTTTATATCAGTAATTTATAATTTATGATTTTTTAAGATAACTACATGGTGAAATATTACACCATATCATTGTTATGTAAAGCCAATGTGTTTTGGGCTTAAGGAAATTACAGCGAGTGTTTGAAAATATTCCTGAAAACAATTAACGAATATATAATTGTTTTTCATCTGGTATGCCTTGGCCCACTAATGTACCGTTAAGGATGTACAGATGTGCTGTAAATATTTGTGGAGGATGAAAAATTGACATTCTATACACGAGTCAAAAAGTCTTGCATATTCGTCTATTATTCTAAAACCATATGTCGTACAAAAAAACTGAAATAGTCATTTTAATGAGCATGAAATTTGCTATTTTTCAATGTAGGACCCGAGTTTGTTGACACATTTATCCCAACATTTGATGAGATTGTTTATACCCCTCTCGAAAAATGCGTTATGTTGGATATATGCAGATATTGCCAAACTGCAAGTTTCACATCATCGTTTGTTTGAAATTTTTGACCACTGAAGTGTTTCTTTAGTGGACCAAAGAGGTTAAGTCACTTGGTGAAAGGTCGGGGCTGTATAGGAGATGTTTCAGTGTTTCCCCGCCCAAACATGTTGATCTTGTGGGCTAGCTGTCGGCATGGGCAGAATGGGGAAACGCATTTTAAAAAATCTACCATTTCAAAGTGAAAAACAACAATATGAGGCCCTTGCTGATCCATCAAGCCACCCCAAACAATTCTCACCCGTTGTTTTATTGTTAGCCAAATCCGAACTTGTTTGGGAAAATTGGAGTAACTTATCACATTTTTTGGACACTCTCTTTAATTGCAGCATTTTTTTTTGGACGTATAACGAAACATTGTGGGTCGTATATCGAAAAAGTCCCAGAATTAAAAAAGGCCGTTATAGCGAAAGACCGTATAAAGAACAATTTCAAAAAATTGCATTTTAGGCAGCATTTTCGAATATTTCATAATAATTCATATAACAAGGGCGTTGCTACCGAATTATGATAGGGAATGTATTTATTATCCTTTAATATAATAAAGATACTACTAGTATTTATGGTATCAAGTACATGAATTTGATAATATTACCCGTGTCACACCATATCCCAAATATGGTCACGTCGTTTTTTATTTAAATATACCAGCAAATACCATATTAAAATTGAAGTCTATTTAAAAGCTCTTTTTTTTACCATGGTTTGCAAAAAAAAATTTATAGACAAGTATTTATTGTATGTATCAGGTAAATATTTATCAATATCTTTTACTGAATATTTGAATGCACTGTATACATTCCAGAAAGTTTCCACTACAACTGATTTTAATCGTCTGTCTTCATGTTGTCACCGATTTTAATTGCGTTGTAGCAATTAAAAAGGAGATCAAATTTTTGCTAAATTACAACCTGCATTTTTCGAAGTTTATGAGTTGGGAACGGAGACGAAAATCTGTTCCCTGGGCCACGATGGGGGCTCATTAAAAGGTTGACACAGGAAACCAGGGTTAACCGAGATTTAGGCTACAAATGCTTTTATGGCCCTTGGCAAAGCCTTTATTGATTGCAGGATTAACGTTGTGCCAAATGTCACTGTAGGGATTATCTCATGTTTTCTTTGTATCACTATTCAGCCATGAGAAACGCCTGATACGCATTCTCTGAATGTCAAACCAAGATTTTTTGAGCCAACCGACTTTAGGCCCGTTGTGGACAGTGTCCGTGCCATAAGATGTGGGGCCCTACCCATGTTTGTTCTCAAAATACCCATTTTGTCGAAGATAACATGGCAGTTGTGCGGAATGCATCATAGATGGCGCCTGCTGCCAATGCATGGTTAATGGGCTGATTTGGTTTTACTTTCCAATTTTATATTATTATTCATGCATTGGGGCAAGTTGGATTTTTGATGAACATATTTCAGAACATGAAATAGTCTACTTGTAGTACAGTAAAGAATAAAAAATCAGTACTGCAGTGCTTTAAAATATGAATACAAAACATAATACATAAAAAACCCATATAATTAAATCAAATATATGTATATAATATGCACAATAATGTACATATTATGTAAAAAGGGAGTTAATGAAAATATTTGAACAAAAAACGATAGTTTGCTCATCAGTTTTCTGTCCAAAGGTTTCCGCAAACGTTTTGCCAAAAAAGCATGTTTCCAGCAAACATTTTGGTGTTCACTCAAGAGGCGGTCCGGATCAAAGGAAAAAAATGTTTGCTGTTCATGGCGCTCTTACCAAGGCCTGTATAAAACGAAACACGGCTTCCTCCACCACCTCACCCAGTCCCACTGCCCCTTATGCAACACTAACCCTTGGGGTTGGCACCACCTCTTGTTTTCATGTGTTAATCCAACCATAATGACCACTAAATCTAAATCTATGCCCATTCCTTACACCACCCCTCAACTTTTAATACCCTCCCTACTAACTGAGATCCAAATACCCACAGTGTGGCTGTTGTGCAGGATCGCTACATGGGCAGTAAAGGCCCAAATCACTCCATTAATCAACCTTTAAGACCTATATTAATGACACTAACATTACCTTATCGCTGAGATCAACGCTGACCATATGGCCAGTCAGGCTGAGTCCTGCCCTGCCAAAAATGAACTTTAAGAAAAACTTTAAAAAACTTAAGTTATTCTTTAGTTTTTTTGCATAGATTTCGTCCAGACTGCAATTTTTCTGCAGTTTCACTTCAAAAGTTGAGTTTTTCTTAAGTGGTTCTTAAATTTTTCTTTAGTTCATTTTGGGAAAAAATGAACTTAAGAAAAGCTTTAGTTATTCTTTAGTTTTTTTTGCATAGATTTCGTCCAAACTGCAGTTTTACTTCAAAAGTTGAGTTTTTCTTAAGTTTTTCTTAAATTCATTTTTGGCAGGGTGAAGTGCCAAGATCACTTACTATAAAACGACATACCCATGTGCTTTCTAGAGCAGACGCCAGTTTTTGTCCAAGGTATACCGACCTTGGTAGAAGCGCCATGAACAGCAAACATTTCCTCCATTTCGAATGGCTTTTTTGATGAGGACGATATATTTGGACAAACAAGTTCATCGAAACATGTTCGTAAAACCACATTTCGGCAAATTCCCCCGAAAAAAACCCTTCGTGTTTCCTCTGGTCTGAACTAGGCATTATAAAGCTGTTTATAGCAAAATTTCGAATAATTCGATTCCGGTTAATTCTAAATTTTGGTCAGTTTGAAATTGCATATAAACATGACTCTACGGAACACAGTCCAGGTTGAGTTGGTATTTTTGTTGTTGTGTTTTTATGTTTTTTGTTTCTATGTTCCCTTGTGGCCTTGTAAATTCTTTTTGTTTTCTATTTCTATGTTTTTTTAAAGTTTCTATGTTGATCAAGTTACTCCTGTTGGAGGTCTGCTTTATGTATATTTAACTGGTTATAATAGTAGCTACCTTGTGGCCATATAAATTCTTTTTGTTTTCTATTTCTATGTTTTTTAAAAGTTTCTATGTTAAGTTACTCCTGTTGAACCCTTGGAGGTCTGTTTTTTGTATATTTACCTGGTCAGTAGTTCCCTTAAATTTTTGTCTTCTATTCTTCCTTTCGGTTCATTTTATTTTTACCTTCGGTGTTGGGGTGCTTTGGTCAAAGTGTATTTTTAAAAAAGCAATTCATGGTCGAATATTGATCACGACAGATCACTTAACCCATGGGCTAAAGTGCAAGCTTAGTCTTTTTGCTTTATTTACAATGTTGTCGAGAGATTTCAAAGCCTTCAATGAAGCGTCGATTTTTTATTTTCATAGGGTTAATCGTTGGCAATGTGACCACTCGATGGTTACTCGGGATTACAATGTTTACCCCCAACGATTAAGCGCTGCCCCTCTCCTAGGTGGCGTTATCTTTTCCATTAGCTGCTAACTGTATTTAATAAGGTCCCTGGACATAATGAAGTACCTACATCTGTGACAGTTTTCTCATAATACTTTTTCGAATAAAACACATGATGGCTTTTTTTTTAAAAACAAAATATCGTTTTTCTCAAAAAGGACGATTGATTTCTACAAATTTTACATTATGTTATACCATCAGCGTAATATTTCTAAAAAAGAAATTCCAAGATGTGGTTTTTAAATATCGATGCTTTTACTCACAAAAAATGACGATTTGCTGTATGAAGATGCTTTATCAAATAATTTTTACAAAAATGTTGCTTACCAAAGTAATACTTTTTAAAACAGTAATATATTGCACAAAATCATCCGGAAAATCTATTTCTAAAAAACATAGTTTTATCTAAAAATGTTCCCGAAATTTTTCAAAAATATCGTTTAGCAGAATAATACTTGTTTGAAAAAAATATCCTTTACCCATGCTTGACATTTTTCCAAAAAATGTTTTTTAATAATCGATGGTTTTCTGTAGAAAAATATCGTTAAATAGTATTCCTAACATTTTTCAAAAATATCGTTTAGCAGAATAATACGCGTTTTCAGAGAAAATGATTTTGCAGAATAACACTTGTTTGCAAAGAAAATCATTTTGTAGAATAATACTTGTTTGCAAAGAAAGTCATTTATCGAAGCTTATTCCAAAATTATAGTTTACCTAAATAATATCATAATAACATATTTTCCTAAATTGATTCTCCAATAACTTTTCACAAAATATCATTCTTAAAAAATATCGTTATTTTTTATAATATCACCATACAGAGGGTGAAGATCTCTGCAATAAGTTAATATTTTTTCAAACGTTTTTTTTTTTTAAATTGCACGTGACTACATAATAATCACGTTTTTCAGTTCTTAAAAAAGGGAAGAAAAAAAAATGGCGACCAAAAGAAAGGAGGAGGTCGAGTATCGTGTGAAAATACTTTCCGAAGAAGGAATGTCATACAGAATGATTGAAAATCAACTAAAAAAGGACGGAATTGTGATTTCCTGTGGAACAATTCTAAACATCATCAAATCCAAAACGAAAAAACGACCGGCCAAGGAATTGGGTGAGCCAGTGCCGATTTTCCGAAGGTCACGTAAAGTGCGTACTATGAGTACCATCAAAAAAGTAAAAAAAATATACAAAAACCGAATCCATTAAGTCAGAGAGACATGGAAAAACTGTTGGGGACATCCCAAAAGACAATCCAAAACGTTATTCACGCTGATCTGGGTGCCAAAATAAGGAAAAAGACGAAGGTTCACAAATTGCTCATTTGTCATAAGAAAAACAGAAAGACCAACTCAAGAAAATTGTATGAGCGCCACCTTGCAGGTGGCAAGATTGAATTTATGATGACATTGGACGAGGCTTGCTTCTATCTGAGCAACTGTAATGGTGAAAGAAAGATTCTGTACCAGCAACCTCATCAAAAAATCAACAACAATTGGC
>JAQGAE010006118.1:0-10484 GCA_034696685.1 Julus scandinavius
CAATAAATTCCATTAACAAATAACCATTTTATGATTTTTATAAAGTTGGCTTACTTTTTATTGGCCCACCCTGTAGTTGCAGCTGTGTGGTTTGTTGCAAAGAGACCGAGTTGGTATAGGAGGCGCTGCAATCGCTGGTACTGAACATGGCTTCAGCGTAGCAGAAAGCTCAATGCGTTTTATGGTATCAGAAGACCAGGTCATCGATTACTCTGCAGCGAAATTTTGGAAAGCAATATGGACAACCACTGCCTGACTACAAAAGCAGTGTTGCGTGGTATGCTAAGTTCTATAGAACAACCTATAGGCAACCGGAAGTGTGGCCTTCTGTCTCCGATAACCTGGCCACCACGATCGCCAGACATAACCCTACACTTTTTCTTGTGGGGTTATGTAACGGATAGTGTATGCAGTAGCAACACATGTACCAGATCTGGACACAATGAGAAGAATGACATCAGAAACTGTTACTGGTGTCACCCACGAGATATTGCACAATGCATGGCGTGAAAATGGTTATGCTTAGATGTGCTGTGGGCGATAAAGGATGCCGATGTATACTGACATTTTCAACAAACTTTTCACCTCTTTTTGCCACAAACCATACAGCTGTTACTGTTAACAGTTTCTTTGTGGTTGTCGCAGTTTTCCAAACTTGTTTCCATGCCTTCCATGCCTTGAAAGTTCCTCTAAAAATCGGCCGCGACCGTGCCTCTCTTCACAAACCAAATCCACAAAAAAACTATAATCCCAATTGCCTGGTGGGCTGAGTCACACAATGTACATACATGCGCTTAGTGTTAACAGTTATTTGTAATTAGCCTTCGTAATGTTGAAAATGCTTCATGGCCACCTTGCGCACTACGGAATTGGAAGTTGCCATTTTATATCTTTTAAAATCCCTTCTAAATGATATTTGGGTGAAATACTAAGAGCACCAGACATCTACTTGAAAATGAAAAATTGTACAGAATTTTGAGTTTGGATCTCACCTCCAGCCCAACGGGTATTCGTTAATAGTCTCCACACTAGTTCATATCACCCGTTCCTTTTAAAATCTTCTTCCTCCCTTACCCATAAAACTTCACTAATTGCTCTTCCATGTTTTCCAAACATCAGACGATTATGCGCCTATTCATCCTTGCTGTTTATACCACAAACTTGACAGGTTATTTTTCCTACTCATTATGCAATTATGATTTAATTCCCCTAGCCTACTTTTCGGTTTTGTGTGCTTTGATCATCGATTATCACTTTCCCAAAGGTTGTTCCCACTCCCAATTCTCAACCCAACATATGGTATCCCACAACCATTTCTCTCAACATTTTATGCCCCACTCATATTTACGAAGTGTATATTCTCCAGCTTAATTGCTTCTCTCTGCTTAAGTTTAAGGATACATTTTGGGACATACTACCTTCTAGACAAACTTTCTAAGCTGATCAACAGCTGAATAACTTACAGAAGCTGGACAAGCGTTTGTCAGCACCATCCAATAATGTCGTCGCATCATCTCAAGTCTTGTTTGTAACATAAAAATCAAGGCATTTCATTTTTTTCCCCCTGAAATTATATCTATGGAACAAAAAAAACGCCGCATCCTTGCTGCCAGAAGTGCCCAAAAGTGGAGGTTTCAACACGTATATGAGGTGTTAGTCCCACGCAAGTTCGTTAATGGTTCACTAGCACCAGAACCAGATTCCGTTTCAGTGCCATGGATGCAAATAGAACCGACATTTGAATAGCCACCAAATATGGAGATTGGCGCACCGCGACAACGTCACCGGGAGAGAAAGTGAAGAACAACACGTGGACAGGATACCGGACCAATTGTCAGGAAGCCTGGCAGCTAGCAACACCGATACCATCCGACGTAAGCCTCAAAAACATTAATCCCAGGCAACACCGACACAAAGCACATACTCGTGATTCTGGGTCCGTTTCATCCTGGAGAAACCATTAATATCCGTTAAGTAAAGCGTATATAAATCGTGTTGGATTTGGTGCCAAAATACGCTCTATCAGTCTGCAAACTGCAGACGCATAATTTTCGAGAACGTCGCACAGCCGTCAACAAGTCAAAAAACTCGAGGAAAACAGTCTACACCACAGCTGGATGGTGTCCAGCATGCCTAATTGGGCGTTTGCAGAGGCGTTTAGGTACTCAAATCTGAAAAGTTTGGCATAAATTTCATTGTTTGCCTGTCGTTAACCTAAACAACCTTGTGGCGTAACCCTATACAAAGTACGCAGTTGCGCAGTTCGGTTACAGTGAAATTAGCTTCTTTACTGTATGGTTAGAATCCTTCCATGCATTCTTAACACTATACAAATAAAATAATGAACGCAAACAATTTGTTTGGGATAGGTAAATACTTGACATTTACAGGGTGGACCAGAATTCCTCTCCTTTTCCTAATTTGACATTTCGCCCTAAGTGTTACGAGTCCCAAGTTATTATGTGGATTTCCGTCAACAAATAGTCGTATTTTAAAATCTAACAACATCAATGGATAGATGAGAACTCATCACTTCCTGTTTAACCCCATTAACATAATTTTCCTAACTATAAGATTTAAGAAAAAAAAGTGGGGTAGCGAGGAATTCTGGTCAACCCTGTATAATATTAGAATTTCTAAATGAAATGATAAGCGTGTGCAACGATCCAAGCAACTGTTCACTGAAGAAGTACAGCTTTTTACATCAAATGTCATGATATAAATTAATTCTTTCGATCCATCTTCAAGTGGTTGTGACGATTAATAGTCTGGGGATTGAGCTAACTCTTTAACAACCAGGATAATTTATACTATGATCACAACGTTTCGGCTTCTTTTAATCCTTCATCAGGGGGAAATATAAAATAAATTAAGAAACAAAAAAGAAAGCCCCGTCTTATTCACCATCTAAATTTCGTTCCATTACTTGCTTTTTGTAGGTTCCATAGCTGTAATGACGTAAATGAAACAAGTTAATTGTTAATTATTTGTCATAGCGGCTAACCATAACTAAATGAACGGAAATAAGTCGAAAATATTTATAAAAAAATTGAAATTGAACATAATTAACAATTGCGATGGAAATCGCAATTCCTTTCGTTTAGCAATCTAACAATGTTAAATACAACTTATTATACTCTATGCGTGGGGTAAAACGAGACGTTCCAAAAGTTTTCAAGATTTCATTTGTATCCATACACAATTTTCATATACAGCCACTTAGTTAAACCACAAATCCTTACAATTTTACATCAATAGGACAACCATTGAATGCGCAAAAAATGTTTTAGTAATAAGTGTCTCAATGCTCCCCGCTCTCCCATACCCATTATGGAACAAGTTCCAAACAAGAAAATGCAATTAGCACCTGATACACAGAAACAATATGCATCTTTGGATCATTGTTCAAGTTATTAAGACTGAAACAAAAAATGTCTTCTTGACGGAAGTTCAAAGTTTGTTAAACGAATTGTGCTGAGTTGCTAAAGGGTTAAGAGGCTAATGAATTGAGATTCCAGAAGTGACTTCATTCTTCATTTTACAGTCCGTATACAAACGAAGTGAGAATCTAGAATTGCATATGGTCAAAGAGCATCTTATCGACTTAGTTTTTTATTTTTGTTGCTATACGTTTTGATGCGAGTGTAAAAAAAGTACTTTTTTGGATTAATAGAAATGGAAAATAGTATATATTGAGACAGGACGATGATTTATCATTCTGTGATACAGTCCGTGACGAAATCTGAATCAGGTCCATTTGGCTATTTCGCGATGAAAGTTAAGTTTTTCTCTCGAAAGTGGATTTGTTTAGGGTGAAATCCAGGGGTTACATTCCACAATGCAAACGGAGAGAGAACATGCACGAGAAAAATGCATTCGCCGTGAAACGTTTCCCGAATCTCAAAAGACTCGCAAGACAGCTCTCAAAACGAAAAACGTGCGTATGAAGAGGACGCTGTTAGAAAATTTTCAATTCCATTCATGCATTCTTTTAGGACGCGGTGAGAATGCAAGACACCGACTTAATCACAACGCGACCGCCACCGCGGAAATGAAAACTCCGTTTGTAAACCGCCGTGGAGCCAACGATTTAATGAACTATTCAAAACGAATGAATCAAATTCAGAGGCACTGAAACCAGTGTTCCATCCACCGGAAAAACCATACCAAAGCATACACTTGCACAACAAAGGTAATGTTTGTGCACATCGTTGCATCTGAAACACTTGCATATGCTCTGCTTTCTGAACAATTGGGGAAACAAAATCATAGCATGATGTTTTCTTCTTCGCTCTGATTCAATCATTCTAGAAGAACGACAATGTTTGGCAACAGTGAAAAAAAATCCGAAACATCAGGAGCGTCCAATTTTTTCGTTGCAAATGCAAAACCAGTCATGCGCGGTTTGAGCTTAAAAATCCCAACAACGTTTGAAAAATACCGATAAGTTAAGCAAGACTGATCGACAACTTGGAAAATTCGAAAAACATTGCTACCAAAAGGTCCCAAAATTGTCCAAGATTCTCATTCTGTATTTGGACAAGACATGACACATGACCCAATGTTAAAACGTTCTTATTCTGCATGAATGGGCTGTTTCGTTATCTGATCCCTTGTCCAAACCATATACGGTCTCGAATTGAACGTCTCCGTGCAAAGAATTTAATAGAAAAAAGTTTGTTTGTGTGTTTGTTTGCCGATTTATAACGTTGGCCGTTTTCTGCAACAAGAGGGTCAACGCCAGGGGATGAAATATAATCACCATAATAGGAAATTTTATCTGCGAGAGGGGAATAGCTTCCACCCCCTCTCGAGGTGTGAGGCAATACAGAATCAAGTGATTATCGAATTCAGAAAACTCTGGTAATTAAATTATGAGCTTGTTGAGTTAATCAATAATTCCAAGCCCATTTCTTACCAAATGCATATAATTATTACTGAGGCAAGTGGTGTCACGACCAATATTTTGTGTTTATCACGAGGTTTTCGTCTGTGGCCTTCTTCAGTTGCTACAATTTAAGTTACTACAATAATAAGTAAAAGACATTTTTATACAATTATGTGAAATACAATTTTGCGGAGTGTACATAAAAACGAGCGAACTCTTAATATGTCTAAACCTAAAATCGACTTATGAACTATGCATCTTATTTTTAACATTCTAACGCATATTTAATTTAATTTTCAACAACCAGCAAATTTTCTTGATTTTGCTAGATGCAATGTAAAATAGAAATTCTTAACAAATAGTAGGCCGGCCAAAAACAGGTCTTTACCTACAAAACCCATTATTTTATCCTTCGTTTCTCAGACGAATCATGTGATCCATGGTCTTAAAATGCTCGTCCAGATCTAAAGAATTATGTAGAGTTTCAAATTTTCAAGACAATGCCACCAGAAATACAAAAACTCAGTTATTTCATTACAAGCTTAGTAATATAACTAGTAATATTTGTCCATGGATTACCAACAGCTTTTTCCTGTTTGTTTCAAGAAAGGTCATTTTCAGCAGAGTTGGTTTGCTTTTGAGGTATCACTAACGCTTCGCTTTAATAATTTAATTGGAAAATCGATCGATAATTATTCATTTTTAATAAGATACGGAGCCCTCCCAGGTCGCCACGACTTCATCAAAATAGTTGACAGATCCTGATGGGCAGTAAACCAATTTGCAAGTATAGAACGAAACCCCCTTTAGTGCATCAAAACAGCTATAATTTTGAAAAATCAACCATCCTCCCACAAGACAGGAATTCACCGCCGTATACAAACCCGATAACTGCATTGTCCTTCCGGGCTTTTCAAACTTTCCATTGAAACGGGTGATGGACTAATAATGCACTTGCGCTTATCCAGGCCACGCAAGAAGAGAATCATTATTCTTGATGACAATGGGCGGAATGCAACTTGTCGCTGCGGCTAAACATTATTCGGGAACTAAAATTCAATATGCTAAAACTAAGCTTAACACCTGGCATTCGGTGAGAAATCGCGCGACATTATGCATAATTAATAACTAAAATAAGCGCCCATTCATGTCAAAACGCGCCTTCGCAACAGCCAAAGTTAAAGCAAAAATCACAAATGGTTCATGAATAGCAACACTGATTTATAATGCAAGATTGCAGCGCCATCTATATAAAAACATGGCATGGTAACCAGGAAAACGAAACAGAAATAAAATTAACCTCAGAGGTTTTAAATGTCATATAGAGAAATTACAGACACCAAATATAAACCCAGTATCTATGGGATGACTCTCTTAGGGCCAACAAAGGTTAAGCTAAACCTAAGGTTAACCGTGAGTTAACTAGGAAAATCATTGCACCAAAGGAAGTTAACAGTTGACCATTGGTTAGCTTGAAGAAAACCAATGAGGCTAACCCTGAGGTTAACTCGTGGTTTGAAAGTAATTAATGATAGGAAAACTAGTATTTTTCTTGATAAATCTTTTCCTTTTCGTTCGTTTTCCGATTGGAATGAATTACCATTAGTATTACGAAGGCGATTGTTTAAATGCTGTGATAATGACTGTAAATATTCTTGCAAACACTGGATACATGAGTTGAAGAGATACATTATCGAAAAGTGACTCAGTGAAACATGGAATTTTGTTAAGTGTTGACTGTTCATTCTTTTACGAACCGTATTGCGTATGTATTTTTAATTAGTTTTAAGTGTAATGTACTCAGGCGAGTGTTTTAATAAATAAATAAATAAATATAACCTCAGGTTAGCTAACCTTTTATTTAACCTTTGTTGGTGCAACCGGCCCTTAATAATAAAATGATATGAGACTTGCAAAATCTACTGTAAAGCAGATGGCAATAGAACAACTTTCTTCCCATACTAAAGCTGTCCGAGAGTTAATATTCAGAAGGTACTGTCAAATTCTCTCTACGACAAATTTGCATGTTGATTTCTGGGTTGTTTTATCGTAAGAGAACCCTGTAAGATGTATATATGTTTCTCATTTAGGTGTATAATGTTGCAGTTTTCCCACAGACGCCTTTTCGGCACCTCGTCTCGATGTCTGATTTCCCATTCAGATCGTGGCAATGCATGCAGAATACAGAAGGGTAGGAAACCAGAGTACGGCCCTATAAATTACAATCAATAAAGGGAGAGGCTTCACTGAATTCGTAGAAACGCACCTTTGCATGCAAATTCGCGAGTGAGGAGTTTGGATTTGGTTTGATGAAGTTCTATTAAATTTGAGGGTGCGCGCGTTGGAAAACACACCTAGGGTGCCATCTCAGGACTGCAGTTTTTCTGCATGGCACACATCAGGGAACATTAAAGTGGCTGCGCAGGAAAGGGTTTATTGTTACAGCACACGCCAACGAAATATCAGTTTACATTCTAAATAAAGTAGGTAGGTGGGATTTAATAGGAGGCAGTGGAAAAGGATGGATACTCTACGAGGTTGTGGAGCTTACTCCAATAAAAATTTAATGAATACATTGCTCGATAATTTTGTCTAGTAGTACTAACACGTGGAGAAAATTGCTAATATGCTCGTTTGCTTTGGAAGCATAGTATTCATTCGAAAAATATCGATTATATTCTGCTATTGCGTATATTATATTTCAGCAGTAAAGATACTTTAAGAAAACGTACACAAGTACCTCTTGACAAACCATGAGGCTTTTCTTTTGTTTTTCTACATCTATGAAAAGTTGGAACTTATTTTCATGCATATTATGTATGCTTGGCTACATACAATAGTGCTTTTGAGAAAACTTTAAAATATTTTAAGATATTATTTGCAAAGTTTTCTTAAAGCGATTTTTTCGGAGATGTGATTGGGATTTTTGAGATGCAGGTCTTAACCACGAGTAGTTTTTGCACAAGGTTAGATTAAAAAACACTAAAAAAATTCTGCACTATATATGACTATTTCGTACTTTAACATGTTGCATGAACTTTTTTTGAAATGCATTTACTTGAGCGATATTCATGCCACAAAATTATCTAAATCGTCCAATCATCTGATTTGTAAAATGCACACCTTTAGGAATATATTTTTACATAAAATAAAATACCGTTTTTTAATCAAAACATTCAGATTTCCATAAATGAAAAACTGAATGCGGTCTCATAGAAAAGAAACAATGAGACATGTTAATGACACTACTGAGACAAAGTGAGAATCCACCATCAATGAAATTTTCTATGTGACTGTATAATATGAGTTCCTTAATAACAACATTTTATTTGATCATTATGAGATCCCATTGTGCAGAAACGGGTGATGGATTCCAATATTATGAGATCCCATAATCGCATTATAGCAATAGGACTCATGCATGAGATTTTTCACTTGGGTTTGCTTCGCAGGATTGTCTTCTTGATGAGACAATACGATGTGATTAGTTGAGTGAATTTCACTTTGAAATACTTTTTGTTTTGTGACGATATCAGCGAGAATTTCAACCTTCTGACCAGCAGTCGAGGCCACCCCATGTACCAAGCGAACAGAATTTTCAAAACAGTAGCCATATTTGCGTTTCGGATAATTAATCCTCATTGCGCCAAAATCGGATCTTCCGGAACTGCGTCGGGAATTAATATGTCGATCGCAATCCGAGCAGTTTTTCCTGCTCATTAAATAGCTGCATCTAGGCTAGGCCCCTAATTAAAATTCCGCATCGGCGGTCGCTAATTTGCCGGCATTACATTAGGATATCGAGGAATCCAGCGGGATTAATTAAGCGGAGCACCGCTTTGCGCTGTGGTGGAAATTCTTGGAAAACAAACAAGCTCGTTTAGGAAAACTGTCTGAAGAAGTGGCCATGTCTATAAATATATATATATATTCGATATATTTTTTGAGGCATTTATCCCAAGCTGTTATTAAAAATTTCACACTATCATTTTTTTCAAAATCAAACATTAACATCGCCTAGCCCCTCCACTACTGTTAGAAATTTCATCCCAATCAGGACACAATTTTACCTAACTTACGTACTCAATTCAATTCAAATTTATTACCCTACAGTCAGTATGGGCATACAATGTGGTAGGGGGTATTATTATATTACACGGTGAATCAAATAGTACAAATAATACACAATAACACAGATGGTTACATAGGGTATGTACAAACAGAAATATAAGTTGCAGCTTAAGTTCATTCTTGGGCCAGATGTACTTTTATTGCAGAAGAGATTTTCCGCAAGTTTGGGGTCACCCTTTTATAGAGAATTCCACATGCGAACAGTACATGGGAACAGTATGGGTCCCAATGAGCTCGAATTTCCATCAAGGGGTTGGAATGACATGTGCGACTACACGTACCTTGAAAATTACATTTTAAAATTTCCTCCACCAGGCTTGAGTTGCATGGTAAGTTAAACACACAAAGATACCCATGCCTAGATCCCGCCTGATCCTCAACGAATCCCATCCTAGAGTTTGGAGAATCCGAGAGACACTTACATCCTGCTGATATATAATCTAGTTACCAATAGTTAAACTAATATCCTCTCTAAACTAATACAGACTGCTAGTCCCAACTCGGGCCCCATAGTCAATCTAATCTCCCTCTGATCTAATAATCCCTCTAAACTAGTACCAAGCACCCCGTCCCAACGATATTGCATTATATAATTTTCCACCCGGGAAATACCATCATATTCGAGAGTAAATTAACAATTTCTAGAACATGCTAAAATAATTTAAAATTGCATGTGTGATAGAGAATGTTTTTTTTTTCTTAACATATTTTATATCGAATTTTTCAATAAGGGTTGATAAAGAAAGAAAAAACAGATGCAAGATAAAGAAAAACAATGACATGTATTTACACAAGTTAATAACAATATTGATTTCCAATGAAAATAGCCAAAGGAGGGCACACTACCCATATAAGACACAGAAAAACTAATAATTTCATACAGTTACGTATTCAAACAACTGTAGACTTAGATTGGATAAACAATTTCATTGTATTGTCATTTCTAGAATTGTCTCCTTTATATTTACTGCCTTCTTCTCGCAATTTTTTTGTATTTTATATTATGTGATATTTATTGATTTTCAAAGATGACGTAGATCTGCATGTGAAAAGCAGATGACTTGCTATATTAGTACAATTTGTTTGTTTTCTTGTTTTTCAAAAATAAATACGTCGGCATTTCTTTAAAGCAAACATAGTTTTAGAAAAACATTCCGTCCTAATGTTGTAGTCAATTTCGCGTAATTTTCCACATGTGTACCATGCACATTCCGAAATTGAAAAACTAAATTACATGCCAATTTCTATTTCCTCTTCTGAAATGCTGAAATGTTTATCACGGCACATACAACGATGAAGTCCACACCATACATATATAGAAATTAAACTATTGAAAAAATGTGTTTTTGGTCTCAGGTATGTGAGATATCCGAAATAAAATTACCTAAATAAATCAGAAGATCTTCTAACTTGGTACGCAGACTGCGTAAAAACTGTTAATTAGGCAAACTTAATTGGCAATAAA
>JAQGAE010006119.1:0-10484 GCA_034696685.1 Julus scandinavius
CTCTTTTTGTTTGGCTGTGAGTGTCGTTGCAAATTTACCCATTGAAAGGGATAGGGTTGTAATCCCCCTTAAGAACACCATGGACGACCTCTTGAATTTCTTTGTAACAAACAAGAAAAATTATCGTCGCACATAGATGTACAAACTAAGCATCTGCTATATAATGTCTACAGACTATACAACATCACAGCATAAATACAGGTCGGTATAACATTTCCTTCTTGTTTATTCATTATGTACGAAACTAGTGTACCGCGTAAACATTCATCCATACCATGTCGATGAAGAGTTCCAGCATTGCTGGCATGCTAAAAACTCTAGTTTTCTGCTGAATGAAAAGAGGAAAAACAGATGATTGGTTGTTTTCTTAGGGAGCAAAACTCAACCTGATGGCGGTTAAAACAGCTAAACGACACCGCTGTCTGCTCGGAGTTTCTTTACTGCAGATTTGGGAGACCTAAAAGATTTTAAGCCTAAAGAAAACGAGTGGGGTCTATAGCCCCCAAGAGACCACGTGCAGTTTGCTAAGTCGTCATCGGCGTCTTTTGACCCAGGACCAACAGTAACAAGAAAACGTATTGGGGCATGAGATGCAGCAAAACAGACGCCCATTTGCCATGAGTTATCTGAAAGCTGCGAAGTGGATCAGGCTCATTTCTCCAGAATTGCACCAGTCCACCTTCCCCCAATAGCGAAGGTGTGCAAGAGTCTGCCCTTGATGGGCACAAAACGATATTGGTTTCTAAAATTATAAAATAAACATGGAAGACAGGCGCCAGACGGCCATTTATCATGCAAAGTACTCCTGGGCGACCGGAATGTAGTTGCGAATTTAACGCAGTTTTTGATATACTCCACTTTTGCTATAACAAGACTTAAGAAAAAAAATGCCGCATTAATGCTGTCGGCAGGTTCGAAAATAACTCGGCCTTAATTCAAGGAATTTATGAAACCAGATCAGTAGAACTGAGAAATTTCTTAATTGTGAAATACAATCGTATACCTCGTCTTACATTGCGGTTCGTATTTCGCACATATTGTAAAATGCTAAAAATTGAAGGTTTGTTGAAAATCTCTGTCCAATAAGTGGTGTCATTTTCTTGTCAGCATATTCTTAAGTACTCAAATTATGGTTATCATTTTTCATCAATAAAGTAAAGTACTTTGTATTAGATAACGTTTTCTGACACACTAAATCGAACTTGAAATTAGAATTGTCCATTAATTTCTACAGATTGAATAGCTCAAAGATTTTCTGCAGGTTATCTGAAGTTTGCCATTACTTCTAGAATTACCAATGGATTTTTAACTACCTTTCCCTAAATTTAATCTTGGAAATACAAACATAAATACAGTTAAACAGTACAAGTAGGTTTGTCAGCACCTGAAGTGAAGATACCTGAAATTTAATATAATGGTTTAATTGTTCAAACTTCCAAAACTTGCTTTCAGCAGATTTTGCAGAACACTTTCTAAAGTTTGTTATATGTTTTCTGCAATAAAGCAACAACAAAAATTGGTCTTCACCATATCCAGTTAGCGATAGTTGCTTTATCTCGGGATGTTATTACCAGACTTTTAATTTCACCGGTCTTTGACAGATATTCCAGTCACGACCTAAAGATATTTTTCTACTACTACACGATACAAAGGCTTATTAGTCATGGAAGTCGCGCCGGCAAGCCATGGCCACCCGCAGTCTGGAGAAGACGGCCTCCTCATTCATCTTCTGAATGCCAACTTTATTATACGACTCGAAGGTTAAAATACTTAACGTAATACCCCGTAAACATATCCGTCAAATGCGTCTGTACATCGTGCAATTTAGTATTGAAATGTTTCAAAAGGTGATTTTCCGGTTTGATGTTACTTGCTGAAAGCAACCGTTGAAAACCGCGATGCCAAAGTTTAAAAATTATGATAGATGATGAAAACGATGTTTGACAAGTATTCGCATTAGCAGCGTCCAGTGTGCAAACTTCTTTATAGAAATTCACGAGAAACATGTTAGCAAGACTACCTCGTACAAGGTTTTGTCATGCACTATACTGCATGTGTCATTACACTTCAAGTGTTATACCTTTAGAATTGACAGGCCTAACAAATTCCCAAATTATTGCCATAATGAAAGTAGAAATTCTGGAGTAGAACACGTGTGTATATATATATAGACCTTTGTACTCGTATAATTTCCAATTGAACAATTTGACCACAAATATAATGTTAATGTGTATAGTCATTCGGCAGTTTCTGAGTATTACAAGGAAGGGATTTCCCCCTGCTTTTTTCAATCCAAATAAACTCGCATACCAGAGTTTGAGATCATCTCATAAACAAACAATGCAATTAAAAGTGAATGCACGTTAAAAAATAATTAATGTTAACAAATAAAGCTAATGTTAGTGTGCATTATCATTGTTATTACATGAATGTGTCGCATGTGTTCAAAGGACTCCTTATAAAAATCTAATCCAAATCTTACTTTTACAAACCAAATGTGGCTCAAAAGATACAATCTCTCAATATGGCGCCCGTCTAACACATTAAGGTCGGTACGCACCAAACGAAACATTTAGAAACACTAAACATAAACAAGAAACACAAAGTTTCTAGCGTGTTTCGAAACATGGGTCACAAAATTGTTTCAAAACACGGAAAAAAACACAAGTGTACGCACCTGATACACATTTCTTGAAACAAGGCAGACATTCATATTGGCTGGTACGGCGCTTTTGTCACCGACTGTAATTCATGACGTAGGCAAGCGCGTGTACTGCGGCAAACAAAATAAATGATACTTTTGCCTGCAACGTCCAACGATCACCACACATGTATAATTTGATCTTTTAAGTAGGGCAAGTTGTTAATTAAAGAGTATATTGTTATTAATTTAAAAAGAAACTAAACTTTCAAAGTCGTTTTTATTAGAAGGATACCAAATATTACACAGTATTGTGAATTTCGCAGATATATTTAAAAACGAAAAGCACATGGTGCAATGCTCTATGTCATCATGTAGAGTCCTTGGCAAAAGCGCCTTCTCCGAAAACATTTTGAAACATTTTTTTCTTTGATCCGGACCGCCTCTCGTGCGATCGAAACGAAACATCAAGAAACGTCAAATGTTTCACAAAAGAGCCGTTTTCGAAACATTGATTCCTGGACACACCAAGATGTTTTGTGTATGTTTCGTGTTTATGTTTACTGTTTCTAAATGTCACGTTTGTTGCGTATCGACCTTAAGACTGATTCAAAACTCCCAGCGCCATCTATGATGCAGTCCTTGCAACTAATGCACTAAATCAGGATTTCGCCGTAATTCTATATTAAACTGGCCTTATATGACGCCACCTGTCCAGTTGCAAGGCAGCGCTGGTGGAAATGATGGCTAAAGGAGATAGCCCAATGAATTTTTTCTTCAGTGAAAGATTAGGGGTTTTGACACACCTGCATGCAGGTTAGTGCCATGATCGAATACGATGGGAAAACCAGTTTATCATATTCATTCTTATCAACTGTAACACGTAACCTGATGTTTCCGTAAGGGGGACTCACCTCGCACCATCCCCCCTTTTACCCACATGTCCTACGAGTAGATAGGCATAGCCCCAGAATTAAGTATAAATTTTTAATAAAATTTCGCCCCCGTTGTTTTGTTTCTTGATGGAATTATTAATAGCAGGTGGCCCCAGCCACTTTTCCCATCACTCGGATGTGGCCATTTCACGTGCTTTCTCCAGCAAAAAAAGCCTAGCTGTTCTCGCAGATCTTTTCCAGCTGTGCAACCATTGAACCCCCAGATCGACGCCAATGCCTCGAAAAGCTTCCAAAAACCTCATGGAAAAATAATGATTGGTTATTTCGTAACATGCAAAAGAGTCGATATAACCATTAAAGCAGATGCTGGAGCAGAGCTTTTATGAGTTACGATGGGTATTAGAAGCTAAAGACACTTTCCAAAACCAGTTAATATGCATTTGCAGGACGCCAGGGCCTCTGGTGTACAATATTCAACTATTAGCAACCGATATTTAAAAAAAATTGCGACGTTTAACTGGGTGCTGCTAATCTATTGATTTCCCCTTAAAGCCATAGGCAGGGGGTTGGCAATTTTTCTACGGTTACCGTCTGGCATCCATGAATGATAATAAGTGAGGGTGAGGGGTGTCCCAAGAGGGACTTATCGACGTTGTTGTGGACATTATGGGGTACTTGCTCTAATGTTCAGTGTAATTAGATCCTCCAAAAATCAGTTATGAAGACTAAAGTAAAGCTGTCATGTATATTTCCAATACAAAACGTGTATGGATCTAAGCATTGCATATAGACTAGTACACCATTAGCCTATTGAAATTAGCCTATTGTATATAGCCTATTGTAATCAATTGTGTTGGATACAGATAAAACAGTGTTGGTAGATCATTGTGGATGAACCAGCACTTGTATTGTGGTGCTCTTTGAGCGTTTGAATAAATAAAAAAAAAAAAAAAAATCTGTTCTAGAATTCTATTGTGTATTTTATAATATTTGTGCAACTGTGTAGAATTGGTGCACTTTTGCAGAACTGGTGCAACTTTGCAGAATTGATACAATTTTATTTCATTAAGAAATTTGCAATAGTATACATTTTTACAAATCCTGAAACATTACTTTTAACTTACTTGTCTTGCACATATTGCATATTGTTGTTTTCTTTATATGGCTAGTAAATATCATAAAGAAATTTCAAATACGCATGTAAAGTGAAGAATACAATTGCACTAAGATTGTTTTTAATTCTGCACTTCAATATTTCAAAATAAAATTTGAGTGAGGCTAAACTGACACCCAATTCAATAAAGCAAAATTAAATGTTCCTTATAGAACTGCAACTTGTATTTTAAAACTTTGGCATTAATTATGAAAAGAATTTGGCAAATCCTTCCGTTCAAACTTCCATTTTGTGTGTATATTTTTCGCTAATGTGGCTAATTATCGAGGATAAACCCTCACTGAATTTGTTTGCCATTATGGTAATTACTCTTCCATTTATCTCATAAGCGTATGAACATTAGAGGTGAAAAACCCCGAATGTTTTTACCATATCTCCAGCAAGCATGCCCATTAATTTTCGGTAAATACAAGAAGCTCATAATTAATTGCCAAAGAAAAGTATAGAACAGTGTAAGCAAGTTACTGATGCAAAATCTGAAAACGGATGCAAGCCGGAGCATCCAGGGTCACAAATCAATTTGAAATTTCTTAATTAGGCTCAATGATACGGTTCAAATACAGTAGAACAAAAGGTTAATTAACTTTAGAAATTAGTGGTTCAGCGGATGAGCAAATATATAATGCAACAAAGTTTACTTTGGTGTTGCTCTATTTTTGGTGCAACATGGAACTTTTTGTAATTTATAAAATTATACAAAAAGCATTCCAGGTAGAAAACAATTATCTTTATATATATTTTTTTATTTCATAATTATCAATTAACGTTATCCCTGTTAATGAAGTGCTGTTTCCAGGAAGCTGAAATTACCAAACACCACCCCATTTCCGTTATTACCATACATGAAACCAGAATTAATAATCCGTGCTTAATGCTTACTGCTGAAACAATAATAACCCAATTTTCGTATTTAAAATTTTAATTTGAACTCATTAATGAAAACTAACTTTACAAAAACCATTTTGGTCAAGCTCAAGATGTGGATCATCGAACATATATTGGAATAGCTATGTATGTATGGGAAATTATCACTGAAGCGTTTCAAAAACTTTTTGATCCCAGGACAAAGTTCCTCCATTAAAAATTAACCGGAACCCCAACAACTTTTTGTATACAGTTCAACCTCGGTTTACAAAGTTAATCCGTTCCTCGACCTAGTTCGTGAACCGAAAAGTTCGTTAACCGAATCAATTTTTCCCATTGCAATTAATGTTAATCCAAATAATGCGTTCTTTGTCCTAGAATTATTATTTTAACGTGTTATGGCTTCATGTGTGGAAATAATACAGAAAGGAAATAAATATAGCAGTAATGCAGTCGAACCTGCCTATCTCGAATTCCATGGGAAGGATTAAAATTTCGAGATAAATAGGTTTCGAGATAAAGTTTGAAATGTCTATTGTATAGAATTTTTCCATTATTGATTATGTATTCATATTAAAAGAATATACCTTTACGAACGACATTTTATTAATTTCAAGGAATACGTAATCACAGTGGCAAATTTTTTAGCATACCTTCAACTTTTAAGTCTTTTAAGGATTTTTGGTTCGATTCCAATCTTTACAATCTTTCGATTTGAATCGAATCTTTCATTCGATTAGCTGTGAATCCTTCTGGTCAGACATTTTCTTGAGATTCAAGAAAATTTGTAAGAAGTTGTAGTTGGACAAACAAAATTTTTCATGTGTGCTATCTATTGAAGGAACAACGATTTTTTAAATTGAGGCTTGCTTGAAATTCGAGAAATAGAGGTTTTGGAAGAACATATTTCGAGATATACATGGAAAATACACTGAATTTAGATTGTAAAGGTAGGGAATTTCAGAAATTTCGAGATATACAGCTTTTCGAGATAAACAGGTTCGAGATAGACGGGTTTGACTGTATTAGAAGAAAGCCGTTTATATATACATCCATGATTTCCAACATTATAGGAACAAACTCACCCACGTGGTGTCGTCATGCTGACGTTGATGTGAATCAAGTTCATTTGCAGATTATGTTTAAGAAATTTGCTTTAACAATCATTGTTTATATTAGGAAAATGTGTATTAATCTACTCTATTCTGTTGTTAATTGTGGAATTCGGGGAATTCAAGGAGTTGACCTGGGCGCGAATGGCGCCAGGTCAAGGGCGTTAACGGATTCCAGTAAATTGACCTGGACGCAAATGGCGCCAGGTCAAAGATGAAACCTGCCTGCATTCTCGGGCTGACCAGCATTCCTTGCGAGGTCAGCTGGGAAGCTCGAGAAGTCAGGTAGGTTAGTTAGGTTTTAGCTGGAGTCCAGGTCGGACCTCAGTAGGTGCACCGAACCTATCTTTTCTTTTGATATGTTTTCGGGACAGCGAGTTGCTGTCCGCGTGTTTTCTTTTGTAACGAGTTCTCTCCAAGTTTATAAATAAATACGCTTCACATAAGTTCGCGTTGGACTTTATTCGCAAGATACCATACTGGAGCCTTACAATGGCCTCAACATATTCCAAAAGTTTATTTCAAACGAAGTTGCACCAAACACTGTTCCGAAATATATTTCGGAACTCATCTTTATAATGCATGGGAACCCAGTGTTCCAAATCGAATGTGTCACATACCCCAAAGTATGGAGGTAACGAGAAAACAACATCTTCTCGCTATCTAAATTTGGATAGTTTGCAATTTCATGACAGAGTTGAAAACACCTATGCTGTCTCCAGAAATCCTAGTGGGCCAAGAATCAATCCAATGGACAGGCAACCTTGCCATAACCTAGACAGAGCGAGCAGTATCAGTAGAAGTAGTGCATGTGAATACATCCAGAATGTTGCTGTAGTCATACAGGCATAATTCTTAAGTTGGCCTAATTCCACATTAATTCTAATTATACTTATTAACCATTGCCTAGTTTCTTTATAAAATATAATGTAAATATGGATAAAATTACACAGGTGAATTTAACCATATTTTGCTACATTTGTATTTCAGCATTTCAAAATAGTCTATTCAGAAAAATAGAAGAGGTCCATCAGATGGTTAAAGGTAACAATAATTTGCTCCACAAAGCTATGGTTGGAGCATGGCATTCATCTGAAATGCCTAATGACATGCCAGCACTACCGTTAAATTCATTTACTGCCATAGATGAAACAGAAAGATGGATTTCCTGCGACAATAACAAAATTCTACTTGCATGTGTAGCATATTAGTTTAGCTACGTGTTACTTTACCGAGTGTTTAATGTATTTAAACCTGGCTATTAATTTTGGATAAAATATCTTTCGTCGAAAGGTGGTGTGGATGTTGAGGATAAGACCAGAAAGGCAATGGCAAGATTGTTTGGTATAGATATTGCACTGGCGTTTAACTGGGCTGGAAGAAATATAAGAGGTTTTAAACTCTGCAATTGAGGGATGTTATAAACAGTAAGAAACCTTAAAATGAAGTTTCAACTTGGTGTATGCTCATGCAGATGGGAATGTTCTAATTTACTTTGCTTTTCTCTTAAATGTTCTTACTTCGTGTTCACTTCAGGAGCAATTTTAACAGTATACGAAGGATGACATGACATGTACTGTAGTGTCCGTGGAGAATGCGGTTAAGCTGTGGTTGAGGAAGCCAAGGCCAGATCCTCATGCAACAAGCGGCCAGCAGTGGTAATCCCGACGACAATGATTATGCCTGAAGAGCAGGATGAGGATGGCTCTCTATGTTAAAGTTATACTAGGATTTCAGTTAAGTGGCTCACTTCTTTATGACAAGGTTAGATTTGTTGTGTGTACCCATTAGTAACATTTGTATAGGTTGAAGTTTCATCATCAGTATATCATAACTTGATTTGTGGTGAAATCACCTAGGAGCTAGGAACTGTTGCAGCTACAAACGGGATTGCTACAATATGTTTCGGAGCAGCCATACTTCCCTGATCCGTTTCCTCGAAGCTGCCAATGAGGTAAGGGCGTTAACCAAATTGTGGCCAAAAAATGGGTAGAAAAACCAATGTTTAAGGTAAACTTGTTTTTGGAACAAAAAAGGGCTCTGGAAATGTGAAATACCATTGAGGCATGTACATGAAGAGACTGAACAGAGTGACCAACAATAATATTCGGTTAGCAATGGTGTTTAATCCTTACCATCTAGAAGCTGTTGATTCGATAGTTCAAGGCAAAATCAGGGCAGAACAGTTTTATCGTTGGGTTTTAATGTCACTCCCATTCATCAGTAATCATAAATTAATGGTGCTTTTCCACTTTCATTTTTATTTGAGTGTAAAGATTATTAGCATGGTGTTGCACAGCGATGTAGTATTTTCAGGAAATGGAATTGTGTACGAAACCGTTCACTTGAGCGATCTGCCGGAGTATTCTTCCCATGGAACCATACACGTTGTTGTGAACACTGAGGTTAATCTTTTATTAGATGTAATCCAAATTAGTAAGTAGATAAAACAAGGCATTTTGACTTAATAAATGTTGCACATATTTTGTTTCTTTTAAGGTCGGCTTCACTACTGATCCTAGGTATTAAAGATCTTCACCTTAAGCAGTGATGCACATGCGCAACGTGGCTGCAGAATGGAGAGCTACCTACCATAAAGATGCTGTCGTTGATCTGTCAAGTGTACATTTTGGTAAATTACATTGCTCTTAAAATTCTTAATGCTTGTGTATAAAAGTAGGCTTTGTATGTTTACGCAATATTCAATGTATATAATGCAAACAATGTATATGTAACAAGATCAAGAATAAATTACATGTAAAGTATAATTTTCTCGATTTTGTATTAATAATTAATTGCATGTAAACTAGGTGGATTCCTCCTTGGCCAACAAGCTGGTGTGCTGTATGTGAAAGAGCAATAAAAGGTAAAAAATGGTGTTTTATTGCTGGAAAAGTGATTTTTTTAATGGTGAAAAAATGGTGAAAAAACGATTGAAAAAACGATTGAAAAATGGTTTGAAAGTGGTAAAAAATGGTGATAAAATAGTAAAAAAATGTTTAAACATTTCATGTAAAACACTTTTCATGTTTATAAAACGTTTCTGAGAAATGTTTTCATAACCAAAGAGCAATGTGTGCTGCCTGGGTTTAGGATGGTATATGCAAGTTTCCAGGTTTGCTTCCCTCTGTGAAACATTTTTTTCGTACTGGTATGCAGAAATATTTAAGCATAACATTTTCTGCATAAAATGTTATGCATAAAAAGGAACCAAATTTCTGCAGAATTCCACACGACTTTCAGCAGAAAATTTTATGCAGATTGTGCATAATTCTGCAGAAACTTTTTCATATGAGAGGTATCATTTTCACCTGATCAGACTTTAAAGATACCTGTGTAGATATCTTTATGATACTTAAAAAATGCTTACTTTTAAACTTGTATACTAAATTATGCAGGATAAACATATTGTTTATATTTTCCAAAAAAAATCGTTCATTGGAAACATTAAAATAAAATCTGCACCCAAACAGATCATTGTGAATCTTTGGAAAACTTTAGGATCTCCGCCAGGTGCTCATAATGAGAAGCTTCAATCGGTAAACTTTTAATTTTCCCACATGAAAGTCTAGTTTGCTTAAATGTAAATATAAATAATGATCTCTAAATAATACTTATAAATGAATCTTGCACCAAAAATGAATAAATCTTTAATATAAATATAAATAACTTACTGTAAATAATCATTTAGTAAACAATTCAAACATACTTCAATGTTAATTGTAGAAAAAAGACTTCAAGCCCAATGTAAAGGAAAAACCTTTATTGCCGGCAACGTTTCGTCCATCACGGACTTC
>JAQGAE010006120.1:0-10482 GCA_034696685.1 Julus scandinavius
TTCAAGTATGTGCCCATATATGGTGTTCCTATTCATATCCATGTACTATTGTTGCCGGAATTAATATATTCCACACATGCCACTCTGGTAAGCTTATATGGTTTAAAACTAGGTTAAATTGTAACATTGGACAAATATATAATCAGGACAATTTTCTAGGAGCATGTTACAAGCTTGCTGTGTCACATAATTATTTTTTTGGGGGGTTTTCCGTAAGAGTTGAGCTACAAGTCCATGATCAGAATACAACATCAATTTCCCCTCTATAAAGCAGTAAAAAATTTCATAGTCTCCACCCTTAAGTATCTCCATTGTGTGCATTACATTATCTGCTCTCAATTATGAGCAATGTTAATATTATTCAGCAATAAATTTTCATCATGTCTGAACACTTGGCAATGAAAGTCATTGGAGGCGCTTGTGTAATCAATTTGTGGCTTGAGTAACGCCGCGCAATGAAGAAGTAAAGTAACAATTAATTGATACTCAACTATGGTTTAATGGCTCGAAGAAATGTGATTCGTCTTAAGTGAAACTTAAGTGATTGTAGCACTTATGCTGCTTTTGCCTATAGAAGCCAATGTGCTATATTATGGCTTTTATGTGCTATTAACGCCTTTATTAAAGGCCTTATCTAACACTATCTCCGTAATAGTGTTTACGGATGTGACGTTCACTTTACATTTATACAACTAAACTGCGAAGCAAATTTTTTTTATTTCATTTCATTTTGGAAGTTACCAAAAACACATACTGTTCAAGAATATAATATTTACTAAATGGTAGGAACTGTAGTAAAATGTAAAGTTAATTTATGTAAACTTAAATGAGGATTTAATTTAAGCAGTGAAATAATCAGTGAATTAAGCAGTGAAGCTAACGAGTATTGTAGTGAATCTTATAGAAACGTATGTGAATTGTTGTCTAGTCAGCTTTGTTGTCAGCCAGAGGAACGAGCCAAATTGAAATATTAAAACTTATTAGTAATATACAAACATATCCAATGTGTTCATTTATTATATATTATATACACCATGGCAACTAATTAAAGAAGTATAACTTGCAACTATTATATTAGTCAGTTTGCACAATTTCCTAACCGGGTGGACTACAGTCGAACCTGCCTATCTCGAATTCCATGGGAAAGATTACAATTTCGTGATAAACAGGTTGAAATGTCTATTGTATAGAATTTTTTTCCACATATTAAAAGAAAATACCTTTACGAACCACATTTTTTATTAATTTCAAGGAATACGTAATCACAGTCGCAAATTTTTTTAGCATACCTTCAACTTTAAAAATACATATTTATATGTACACAGTTGGACAAACAAAATTTTTTAGGTGTGCTATCTATTGAAGGAACACAGATTTTTGAAATTGAGAATTGTGTGAAATTCGAGAAATAGAGGTTTTGGAAGAACATATTTCGAGATATATGTACATGGAAAATAAACTGAATTTAGATTGTAAAGGTAGGGAATTCCAGAAATTTCGATATATACAGGGTTTCGAGATAGACAGGTTCGACTGTGTATATGTATATATATATATAATGACATGTATGATATTGAATGTGCCATATATAGATGGCCATGTAAAGGCCATATTTATAGCAGTGGAGGACCAAATTTAAAATATTAGTTGCCAGGATACAAAAGGAAGCTAATGTCTAAGGCACTGTAGGTCCATACATAGCCCATATTGCAGAAAAGATATCGCATATCCCACATCGTAGCATTTTTTACTGAAAGATTCATCCGTGAGGTAAAAAATATGTCTTTCTTATTGATGTTGTAATTGATATTCAAAGATCGACGCAACTAAATTTCAATAATAGGTAAGAAATCCGCGAGACACCACGTATGGATCTACTGAAGTACCTATTTTTTTTTCTTAAATTGAAAGCCGAAGCAACAGTGAAAGGACTATACTAGAGTTACATACAAACCAAGTTCATATATTATTGAAAGCATACTCTGTAGTAGTAAAGTTTATCGTGAACGTAAGACGTATTTTATTTTGCTTGTTTTCAACGACCAAAGTACCTCAAATGTCTCAAATACGCGTATTTCGGAATCTGAACAACAAAGAAAAAAGCAAAGCCTGGGCTCATAAATAATCTATAATCTGAAACCTTTATAAAAATGGAGTGCATTAAAGGGAAAAAAAAATGGAAGTCACCCTATAGGGTTCTCTGACCAAAGTCTGAAATACAAAGGCCAATAATAAATGACGAAATGAGCCTGGGTTATGTATTTGGTCAACTTGACGAATGGCTCGGGTGACCAAGGTGCATTTAGACCTAACAAAAGAAGGCAAAACAACAACAAACACTATGGCCTTTTATTTGCACCATGCTAAAAGAAATACTTTCGCTAAGGTTATAGCATTTCATATTTTCTTTCTCTTATTCCCTCCTCTCGAGACATCTGAATTTATTTTCTAATATAATCTGACATAAAAGTTTACAGCTGGGTAGACATGAAAAAAAGGTCAGGGGACGAAGGCAAAAAATATATAACGTGACACTTGTTTACGACATTAAAAATGGGCTTGTGAAACTACCAGAAATCCGCATTACACATGCAAAAAAATGGAGAGCATTTGGCTTTAACTTAGCGTATAATAATAATGTTATGTCGCAAATTATTTATTTCCATGGAAAAAAAAGATGAAAAATAGGAGTATGTATTAAATTTAACAAGGGGTTTTCAACTTGGATATATGGAACCCGGCTACGTGGAAGTAAGCGTAAAATTATGCACTACAAAATGAGATATGACTTTTGCAAAATTGCAAAAAACACATAAAAAAATAGAAAAATAATATACATTTACCCTATGAACTCCTAGGTTGTCCACGACACATTGAAGTACAGCTTCTCTACCCGCCGTGATGGTAATGTTGGGAAGGGGCTCTGCAAAACTGGGCACCGGTGGGAGGACTATATGAGAGAAAAATACAGTGTTTTTAGTAAAATTATTCAATGGATGAAAAAATTTCAAACTTTCAACGTTATGTGAAGGAAAATATGCAATGTCTTTATAACTTTACTTGTTATCCAGTTGAGAGCATTAGTTAATTTAATGTAAACTGAAGGAATTCATCCGTAATAGGCAGAAAGTTTCATCAGTTTCAAAGCCACTATTTTGAAATTTAAAATGCTACTAAACTACATGGTTATTGTTAGTCAAGGTACAGTAAGTAATGGCAGTTATACTGTATATTGTAAGTAACTATAATGCCTACTACACACTAGATGAAACACGAAACTGAAATAAAGTTTCTGCAAGCCAAGTTTCAGCATACCACATGTGGGACAGAAATGCTCCACTTCCCACATTGAAGTCCAGACGCAAAAAGTTGTCTATGTGGTTATTCAAACGTTTTAATCTCTCTCTTAATTCCCATCTTGTTTCCCATATATTAACGCCTAACAACCACTCTAGGAGTAGACATAATCACTCCAGTCCTTTGACTGAGCTTTGTGCCAAGACGGATGCTTATTGGTCCTTTTTTTGCATGCGATTGATTAGACGATGGAATAGCCTACCTGGCGATTCTCATGATTTAGTTCAAATTCAATCTAACAATGATTACTAAGTTGCTGCTGAAGCAGGAGCATTCTCTTGAAATTGGGTACGATTCCCCCCTACCATATGGCATCTTTTGCTGACTGTTGTATACCGAGTTGAAAAAAAAGTTATCGAAACGTGGTTTCGTGAACATATGTCCATAAACAGGTTTGTCCAAATGTAATTGTCCGCACAGGAAATGTTTGCTCTACGTCCTTCATTGCAGACGACGCTTATACTAGGGTGAACACAAAAAACGATAGTCGCCTCGTATCACGTGGAGCTAGTATAAAGGCCTTGGTAGAAGCGCCTTAACCATGAAACAATGTTTCGTTGATTTTCTTTGATCTTCACCTCCTCTTGAGTGATCACCAACATGTTTTTTTTGGCCAAAAGTTTCATGAAACTTGGTAGCAGAAATCTGATGAGCATCCCCATATCACAAACATATTTGCGAAACCCTGTTTCAGTTTCATGTTTTATCAAGTATCTAGTGTGTACTAGGCATTAGTCGTTAGCCCATGGTTGGCATAGCAATGCATATTATTTGGGTGAGCTTTTGACCTTGGTTGCCATGCCAAATGAATATTATTTGGGCAAACGTTTGACCATGACTGACATGATAATGCATTTGGTTGAGACATAGTTGGCCAGCCGATACATATAAGTTGGGCAATTATTGGCATTCTAATGCATATTTGTTAGATCATGGTTTCCATACCCTTGCATATTAGTAGACCAACCATCTACTATATGTCTTCTGGTCCAAATTCAGATCAATACATTGGGCTAGAATTTTATAAATGTATAATCAAATGAAGTTTTAGAAGTAACATTAAACTTACTATTTCTTAAAATTGTTTCACATTCGTTAAGAAGATTTGAAATACTTCAACCAATTCATTTAGTATCATATTTCTAAAAGCCAAATTTAATTATTTCCATAATACGAAATGATCATCTTGAACCCCCTTTTACCAAAACGAGTTAAAAACTTTAATATTTAATTATAAACGTATGGGGAATATCGTATGATCATAAAAATGTAGAGAATGCATTAGTACGCTGAATTTACCATGGCAAAATTTTAAAAATGTGCAAACTACCATGCTTGAAGCTTGATTTAATAACTATATTCATTTCCCAAATATTGTAGGAATAAACGCGTTCAACGCATTATGGTTCATGATTCGTATACTAAAATACATATGTAAATTTCCTTTTATTACATTTACGGTATGGAAACATGAGCAGTTTGTTCGTAATTTACTTTTGCAAATCTATGCAATAAATTACATAAATTAGAAAAAAAATTGATGTAAAATACAATATATTTTAAAAGTGAAGAAGAAAAAACTATTTCCGCATATTAAGCTGCAATGAAGCATTGTCGATAAATAAAATTACGTGCTTATATGGGGCATTATTTTAAACATTACTGAAATTAACGGATTTAATGCCAACTTTCGTCTAGAAAATACTGCGTAGGAATAGGGGAAAAAAATGAGCAATTCTTTATCTAATTCGTGTCCACAGAGCGAAGAAACAAATGTTAGCAAAAACAGAGGGTAAGGTCTACCGATCCCGTAGCAACTCCGTCACAATAATTCAATCTTTTTACTTTCATAGTTTCATACTATGCACATTAGCCCATTAAAGCTTGCATAATATATGCATTTGCTGAGCGAAAAATCTCGAGACAATAGTGAATGTTTATTCTACATAGAGCATTAAATCAATCAGATTTCACTGCAAAAAGTCGTATTTTTTCCCGCTATTTTTCTGCTACAACTAGAGAAATATACAGCTTTTGATATCACTTAACTGAATAGCACGTATCAGCGAAAGATTCAACTAAATACTCATGAGACAGAAATAATGGACAACCCTGAGATGAGGGCTTGTTTCTTATCAAAACCTCATATTTAACACACATGAATATTCATGATACTTTAAATTAATATTGAGGATAAATGATAACATTTTACAAATAAATTCAGACGTTTTACCCAGACTAAGAGCCGCCCTATATATATGCCTATTTTTAGAAGTTGAAAATGCATAAAGACTTTCAAGTTAACATAGTACATGTAAATTCAACGGAAAATATGGAGACAAAAGTATACTTTATGTATGTAGGAAATAATTTATAAAAGCTTACATTGCTCCAGGTGGAAGAATAATATATTGAAAATGCAATATACGGACGTACAATATCTACCCATATATTGTATGTCATCCATAAATGACCCTGTACCGATATACACATTAACTTTATGTGCACTTATCAATCTCGTATTTAAATATACACATATAATTGTGTATACATGTGAATATATATGTCCTATTTATGATCTGCCCATATACAATACGGCCATATATGATATTTCCCATAAGTAGCATATACAAGTATAATCTTTCCACCAGGAAAGGTTATTTATTGACACTATGAGTTTCATCTCATCGTATATGTACTGTAGTATTAACATGTTTATAAAAATTTAATTACAGAAATTATAGCGTAGCCCTAGGCTGATTGGCGATGGCTAGAACGCTGGCAATGCGGATAATTTTTCCACCAAGAACAGCATTAGTGTCGAGAAAATTTCTAATCCAATATTTTCATCAAAATCAATTTCACATTACATTTTGAAACGTAATTTTCAAGATTTCTATCATATGCACTAATTATATTTTAATCTACTTCACAAAACTACCATTCCCCAATCACCAAACATTCGCATTATTTTATCTTCCCTGCGATAAGCAGATTCATTTTTCTTAAATCTTAACTCGGCTAAGATCTTAATCGAAAAAAGAAATTCATTTTACGCATACGGCGGATTTATTTCGTAAGGCAAAAAGAAAATCACTTTTCATATATTTCATTACTAAAACTGTGATATCACCATGAGGAAATGGTGCGCAAAGGCTTAGAAAACAAGTATAATAAGAGTAAGTTGAGGGATGTTTCTGATCGCCCACATAATTTTTCTTGGATGTCAAGCTATGCCATTTCGTAAATACCTTTAATAAACGTTTCCTGAGAAACAAAACATCAATTATTGCAGGAGGCACCTCGTTGACAGCGAGTAAATCACTTTTAGAGCAGACGTTTCGCAAAAAAATGCACATTTTAGGCCTGTAGTTTTATTTACAGCACAAAAAAAGCTTTTCCGTATCAACACGAGCAATTACCCTTCGGTAATAAAAGTGCTGTAGCTTAAGAGTATTTTTTTTTTTGGTTTTTTTATTTTCTGATAAATGGAAATGGAAGGTACGTTACGTGTCATTACCAATGTGTAATACTTTTTTTTTGTTTTGACAACATGAGAATCATGCTTGTAGTGTACGCGTGTTTCATGTTGTCACGAACACTGGTTACATTATAAAAAAATGTTTTTCATAAAAAATAATTTAATTCAGATTGCAAAAAACATACTCGTAAAGATTTCAAACTTTATTACAAACTGTCTACACGCATGGTGTGATTAAAAAAATGGTTTTACTAAATGTAAGCGATGATCTATATTACTATACAATGACACTTTTGGACTACTTGCTAAATCATTTTTATTAACAAATACAAAAATGACTCGAATTTAATAGAAATGAAAACCCAACGCTAAGATTTTATGTAATTTTAAGTTTGGAATGTGTGTACTGAATTCAAATGCATGGTTTAAAAAAATCACATTCTTTATTTAATGCTATCAGTTTTAATATTACAGCGATTGTTACACTACGAGTCATAAAAAAGTAGAACCCAATAAAAAAATCACAACATCGTGAAATATGCTTCGATTTAAATGAAATTTGGTAATTGCATAAAACAATAGTAAAACAACAAAAACCCTCCTTCGGACATGCGATAAACCTCGGATTTTTTCATTTTTTAACAAGTGTAAAGGTCAGGGGAGAACATTTTGAGCACATTTTATAATTCGTTTTTGTTCCTACGCTTGTTCGATGTATTTGCCAAATTTCATTTAAATCGAAGCCTTTTTCTAGAAGTTGTGATTTTTTTATTGGGTTCTACGTTTTAATGACACACAATGTTACTTAAATGTAATACATAATCTGTTTGACATTATGTGCACCCCAAATAATAAAATAAGAGTTTTAATAATCCAGTGTAATTTGGATTCCAATTTACTTAAGTTTTACAGTATTTCAAACTTTTTTTCTCTTACAATATAATGTCAAATGTTGTGTTCGAGCATTATTCGCACCAGTGGCGTCGTATAAATGCGTTACCACCAGCAAGTTGTCATGATGACATCGGAATGTTTCGTTAATTAAACCTTAATCAATGTTGTTAGTGATCATTCATAAATCACATAAGTTCGGTAAAGAGCATAGCATAATAATTGATCGACAAAAAAATGAATTGGATTCTTGCTGTGATTAATTTAATAAATCGCTCTGTCTGCCAGACCCTGACGCATATTTTCCCCGAGAGTGGCAATGATAATCAATTAACACCTCACAGAGCGACCTCTATTGGAAAGTCATCAGTTTTCCAATACATATTACAAGAATAATTCCCAATTTCTTTTATTAAAGAATTTTGGCATGGATATCCATCATAAACTAACCATGTCATTAAAGCGTAAAATTAGAAAATGTATATTTTATACATTTTAAATTTATAGTCACAGCATAATGATGAGTTCACCTCAACATAGTCAACTAAACAATTCCTAAAAGACAATAAAACAGGAATTTTTTATTTTGTGCATTTCAGTTCAATGATTTTGCATTTTCAATATGGCATCTTTGGTCACATTAGCAAAGAGTTTTAAATTTATGGTTGAATGATTATTGTATTTTTTATAGATCCACCCGTTGTAAAACTTAGGTTTTGTACTCCACTAGAGAATACAGTCTATACTGAATTCCCCTAAAATTATTACTTATTTAAGTATAAGATGCTATCAAATAATAACGAGGTTGTTTTATTATTATTATGTATTCAATATTGGGAGGAAAATAAAGCGTTGAAAACAGTAGTAAAAGTATATACTATATGACAGAAACCATATTAGATTAACGGCTCTTAAAAATACGAGCTTATGCATGATTTAACACATTTTAAGTTTAATGGCCATTTTATTCATCCTAAATGCGGCGTGTATTTGAAAACACATGCAAATAAAATCACAGTCGTTTCGTGCCTGTACTCTACAAGGGCAATTTCAATGAAACAAAACAGCACCAACACATGCATAATAATGGACTTAACTTCACGTTTCGCAACACAATTTAAATGAATTTTCAAGCCTGAACAGGTCCGATATCTCCCTTAATTCAATTTCTACGCAGTGAAACTCTTTATTACATTCACTCTCTCGGTGTTGAATTTCCCTCTTTCAGTTAGTTCTCCCTGCGTTAAAAAGTTTGCAGAAACTCATATATGATATCGACAAAAACAAAACCATATTCTTTAAAAATATATAAGATTTATAACATGATCTCTCTTGTTTTGTATTTATTTTGCCATGGGTATTTTTTAGCATATTTTATAATTCTGAAATGCGGACAGATTATGGTATCATTATAACCATAAATTTAATACAAAGTATTGTTCATATCGGGATAAATTAACAGAAGGATGATGTTTGGAAAAATATGACTAATTGTGCAGTATGGCTAGAAAAGGAATTGGGACACGTATGGACTATCGCCTGAAGTTGCAAGCGACAGAACTGACCAGTCTGTCTAACCACCTGATAATTATGTATCCCAACATCGACAACAACCTCGCCTCATATATACTACTCCATTCTACCAGAGTACCAAAAGCAAATGCAACCAGAGTGAGAACAGACAACACTGGACAGGGAGAACCCTAGCACTGAACCCCCTCCCCCCTCACCCTAAATTCTTTCATATGCCTTATTTTCATTGTCCGCACAAAACACAAAACGGACAAATAACGTCAGTCCGTCTGATATGGCTGAACATGTTCACACTACACGTGACCACAATCTCCGGACTGACCAACTGCGTATGGGCAAAGACCCTGCGCTCCATATGGTTCAAACAGGGAAACATGTTAAAACCATGTGGCGGGCCAGTGGATGAAGATTGCAACCTGTGTGGGGATGGAGTGGAGGATTATCGTAATGGGATGGAGAATACAACAGTGGAGAAGTGGCTGGGTTTTGAGGGGGATGAGGGTCAAAGGGAAAACGCCACTAATACAGCAAAGGGCATACTTGGAAAGGGGCATTTGCTGAAAACCCAGTGAAATGAAGGGTTGGAGCAGGGGGTAGTGTAGTGTAGCGAATGTTACAGAAAACACCGTAGCGACTCCTAGTGAGTGCCCGTCTCAAAGGATATGCTACACGTCATAGTCATAGTCATAGGCCGGCATGTTTCTTTTATGTTCTGCACACCAGAAAAAGTCAAGTCGAACCAGACTTTGTGTGTTGTTCGTGAAGGGCGGAGCTTAAAAAAACGGGGCGGCGCTTCTGCTTAAAAGCATTAGTGCGCATGAGCGTGGACCTGGCACGAGAATATGGCATTACTCATGAGGACAGATGGGCAATAACCACTCTACCCCAAACTAACCCAATCTCCAACATAGCTTCCAGTCCCCAGCCCTTGGTCGGTGGTCAGTGGTCGGTGGTTCTCGCCACGAAAGTGATTAGAATGGAGCAGACAGGGGAATGAAGCCATAAACGATAGGTAGGCCGGTGGCTCAAGACTCATTCCTGTATGTCATACACTATGAAAATGATTACCCAAATATAAGTCTGTATTTGGCATTCGTATGTCCCTTTTTATGGCCTTGCATAAGGCACATTCTGTATGTTCAAGTACACTGCAAATCGAAACATCTTATTTTCAGATGCGTTATCATCTTTTTTGGCTGTCCCCAAATTCAGATGAAATG
>JAQGAE010006121.1:0-10481 GCA_034696685.1 Julus scandinavius
GAAAGAACCGCGATAGGTTTTTTGCGTAAAACGAAAAATTACAGTGCTAGGCAATTTTTGAGACTGTTTCCGGAGAAAGGTGCTAACTATGAACACAAATTGAAATAGGAAATTTTTGTGCATCCTATTTAAGTACACATGTACAAATTTTAAATAAATTCCATTAACAAATAATCATTTTATGATTTTTATAAATTTGGCTTACTTTTTATTGGCCCACCCTGTATGTATATATGAACTTCTAAGTATGACCATATATACATCCACGGATATGTCCATATAGTCTATGTGTCAATGTCCTATGACCTTGTATGTGACTATATGTCTTCCATACATCGGCATAAAAAGCCATTTCTGTTTTCAGACATATACTATGTAACTATGTAGTATGTGAAACATAATATGACAATTATGACCGTATATATTTTTTACACCCGGGTTCCTTTCCATTTTCCCATTGAAGAATTGCATTAAATGGGGTCCCTGTTATCATCAGTATCAAATTTTCAATTAGCATTTGCATGTATCTCAGCGCTTACATGCATAGCTTCTTGACTGTTACCTATAGCAGACAATTCTGTTCTAGCCTTAGAAAAGCAAGGAAAACTGAATGAACAGGATAGTCGTACCTAAAAGCCCATTGCTATTCTCCGTTTATAAGCTAAATTGCGCGTATTCAGAAGAGCCGCCCATAAAAACACAATTGGTCGTCACAGGCCATGGCGATTTTCACTTAGATTTTCGTTTGTTACTCAGCAGAAACGGCCAGGTAATCCTCCAAAGAATTCTCGAAAATAGCAGCTAATCGAGGGGTAACAAAACAACAATGTCTAGAGGAGGAAGATCCAGCCATTGCTTTGCTTCTTGCAAGGCCTCGTAACGTGTAATTTGTCAGTGTGCATCACCTTTTGATGCCATAACCACGGTTTTGCTAATCTTCTTCACCCATTGCCAGGCCGGTGGAATCGCATTTCACAAAAAGCACCTGGATTTTCTACCTGTGTCATCGTTTTCACATTCGCAGGTTTTCCTATACCTTTTTTTTTTGGTACATGTTTTCAGCACGTGTGAGCATCTTTCACATAATACATGCCAAACAACAAAGGTTTTCTTGGGACACCCACCTGTCACGTGGTTCCACCCTGCCTTTCAGTTCTTTTGAGACATTGCGCCGATATGAAATTCCACACCGCGGAAAAATCCCCGGGTGACAGGTAGGGGCTCTCGGGGTGAAGTAACGGGGTTTTGTTGGAACATCAGTGGGGGTATATACATGGCCCTCTAGACCCTCAATTTGGCTTCATTTAAGAAGAATGGCATCGATACGAATTGATGGCATTCTTTCTGCATGGATTCAATCTCTTACCTCCTGGTGATCGTTAAGTAGTTTTTAATCTCGGATTTTCATCTAGTACATTAGGGTCAACTATATTTTGGCCGGTTATGAATCTACCTGCAATATTTTACGTGTCAAAATGAGGCTGATAAATGACCACGAACGTCTCATTTAGGCAACTAACCTGGTGAAAATGTATTGCCTGTGCAATATTACAAACTTGAAACTTCAGACATTGGGGCACGTTTCAGGGAACTCAACCCATAAACGACATTTTGCGAGAAAAACAATTATGTTGTCAAAAATCTAGAGTTAATATTTTATACTGTGTCTTGTAGATTATATTGAAAATGAAATATAGATAACCTGTTTAGTTAATTAAACAAATTAACTATTGTTTACTGTATTGAGTAAATACATACTGTTTCACGGGACAAGTAGCGAATACTATATATGTTTGGGAAACAAGACAATAGTTTTAAACATATAATTCTTAGAAACATCCAGGGGCCATTCAAAAAGGACGTGCCAGAAATTCCTTCAAAAATTTACCACTACCACCACCCTACCCCCTGTCCAAATGGTGTCTATTTTAGAACAGACCCTCCCCCCTTTCATGGACGTCCTTAATATTTTTGAAAAGTAGGGTGTCCAGAAAATGTGTCTGAATATACAAAGACCCATCCTATAGATTTCAAAGCACCAGCCTCGATCACTACCAATTCCACAACATTTTTCCAGATTTTTCTGATTAACGGAAATTTCCTGTCCTCGAAGGGAAATTCCAGCATAAAATTTGTGTTTAACACAAACTTTGGCATAATTCCTGACTTTCTCGAGGTTTTAAAAATGCAAGTACATTTGGGACTGGGACACGTTTCTTCTGGTGTCCATTTCCCCTTTCGCTGAACTTTAAAACCCAACTAAACAGAAAATCCAAAAACTGAAAAATACCATCTTTAGTAACTCTCCCCCTCCCCCTCCCTGCCCACATGCCATCAGACATCCCCCCCCCACACTATTACAGAAGTTTCCATATGTATTTTCTTGTTATTTCAGATTGCCGACCATGTGACGAAGCCGACCTCTTGCAACTTTATTGCATCAGTGACTTTGGTAAGAATTACCTTTAACCATCAATTTCATATATATATAAAAACAAGGGATTTTAGTTTGAACTTCCTAAATTTTGAAGCGCCATTGTTACATTTTATTCATTACTGTTAGTATTAGAATGAGCATCTGCTTCAAGAACTAATAGCAAATGTTTCCACTGATGCAGAAGGACAATGAATGTTATATCAGGGCAAAATTTTGCGCTCTGCCAGAATTTTTCATCAGATTTTCTCTTTGTTTATACCGATGCCAGACGGACATATCGTATTTTGGCAAATATTGATGCATGCTTGATTGCCACAAACGTGTGCGAAAATGGCCATCTGCCGCGGGCAAATAATGACCGTTATGCCATGGACACGTGCCTTCCAAAGGGGGAAACTGAAATAATGAACGAATAACGGTTTATGAGCAGATGGTGGTATTTTTATACCATTTATCTAGGGGAATTTGAATCTGATGAATCCTAACGGTCAAATCAACACGTAGATTACAATTCAGCCGTTGTGCCTCATGGTCCATAATGCCTCATATGTCAATGTACTATGTACGCATGTTTATATACCCCCAAGCGTCCTTTTTATACCCTTCTGATTTCCACCCTCCCAACTTTATGAACACCTTTTGCATTATTTCACTGATTTCCATTGCTGACATGCCATCCTACCCTCGTGTGCTTTTTTAAATCTAGTACTCTGTGGAAAAGGGACAATTCTGCCATTCTTTCGTGGATAATGGCATTACCATACGCTGGAGAACTTCGAATCGCGACAAGGGGGCCTTCATCTCGCCTGGACATTGGACCCCCCTGAGCTTAACTGCAATAATGCCTGTCCCTTAGTGAATAAATTTCAAGATCAAACGATGAAAAATTATTCGGCCGTATTAGTCTGGACCAGTGTTTCTTAAACTGTGGTCCAAGGACCACCAGGAATGTAGCCAATAGAAACGCATACTTCCATTATTCACATTATTTTGCCTGCCCCATGTAAATGTAAAAATGCTACATGTGTTATTTTGAACACATGTCACACTTTCACATGTGTGCATAACGTTCTGCTAACACATTTCATCCAAATGGGGTTTCAACTCGGATGAAATCAATTTCCTGACTACAGCTGTAGAACTGATCCAAAAGATACGTTTTGAACATATGTATATGCATAATTGTAAGTACACACTATAGGAAACACGAAACAAAAACAGGGTTTCGCAAATATGTTTTTGTGTATGTAGATGTTCACTAGATTTCTGCAACCAAGTTTCAGAAAACTTTTGGCCAAAAACAACTTGTTTCCATGAAACATTTTGGTGATCGCTCAAGAGGCGGTGAAGATCAAAGGAAACAGTTTCCTGGTCATGGCGCTCCTACCAAGGCCTTTGTACTCCACGCGCTATACGAGGCGAATACCGTTGTTTGTGTTCACCCTAGAGTAAGCGTTAGCGTCGTCTGTATTCCTGTGGGGACAACTACATTTGGACAAACCTGTTTATGGAAATATGTTCACAAAACCACGTTTCGACAACTTGGTTTACATAAACTTTATTTCGGTTTCGTGATTCTTATAGTGTGTATTAAGCATAACACACTATATGCAAATTGGTTTTCACCTACATGGATAAAATTCATTCCGTGACTATACAGCAACTAAACTAGTATATAGCATTTTTAATAACTTGGGGAAAAATTATACATCATATGTATGATTCTTGCATGTATACGAGCCATTTTTTTCCAAATACAGCACTAACCTTAGCCGAGATCAAGATTCTATTAAAAACAAGGGGAAATTGAGGTTTCTGGGTGAATATTATTTACGCTTACAAAGAGTTGAAAGCGAATAATCAGATGTTATTAGCAATTTTATTTACGCTCTTCAAGTGAGAACGTGGAATTGTTATATAGGATCCAACCGGGTGATGTTTTTGGGGTTAAATGCAGAAGATGTTTGTATGAAAAGCAAGGGAATCTTTGGCTTGATTAACACCAGTGGGTGGTTTCTGGCATGTTGAAAAGACAAAAAAAAAAAGGCAAACGCTCCAGGATTCACCGTAACAATGGCAGAAACGTGCGCCGTGTTAAATGCATGGGATCTGGGATCCAATAATGGAAATCCACGCAATATAACAAGCACCCAATATGAGAACGGGTCGTGATTGCATTTGCAAGTCGTAATGAAGGTTGAATTACCCACCTGGGGAGCAACGTGAAAGGAATTTCGAAGAGCGTATGATTTCCTTCATTTTGAATTTCAAATGAATTGCCACGGATGCGTATATGGCGGGCCAGGGGACATAAAATTGGCAAAACGTTGAAGTTTTAATTATATGCCATGCTCGATGGGTGGACTACGATCAACGATGTAATTCGCGGGGCACGGTGATAAACGACCGGTCAAAAAACTTGCTTGTTTCTACCTTCAACCATTAGTAGAAAATCGGGAGAAAAACAAACGATGGAATTTCGTGGAATATGGAAGTATGCTGAGGCCTATTTTTATTATTAATGCGACCTCAGAACACGAAATCCGTATGAGTATAAACACATCTGTTGAATATTTCGGAGTGATTGCATTTTTAATTGGTCATTACGTAATTATTTACAAAGATATACCAAAACCTAACCTAAACTAACCTGGTCTAAAGGTGAGAGAAACTCTCGAGATGCTCTCTATAGCAGTTCTCTGCGGACACTGATAGCAGCTCGCAAAATACGAATTATGTATGTACGAATTTTGAGAGCAACTGTCGAGATGCTTATGTTTAGGGTTTTTTAATGTTTAAAGCTAAGTTTGAGAAATTTTGTGGAATACGAGTTGCATGACGAGTAACTCGCGAGAGTTAATCTCACGTGGAAACGCACCTTAGCCTAACCTAATTTAGCCCAATCTAACCAAACCTACAATAGGTACATTTATGTGAGAGGCTAGTGGCTTCATCCGGAAATGTTAATTTCGCGAGATGTGAATGTGCGCACGCGCAAGAAACTTTTTCCGGTACTCCCAAAGTACCGGAAAACGTTTAGGTTAGATCAAACTATTGTTTAGGTTAATTAGTAAGCTTAGATTTTGGTGATAATAACAATGGGCTTTTTTTATGTGTGCGTTTTTCTGTTCACTGAAAAGAACATACTAATTCAGTACAATATTTCAGTATTTACAAGTATATTCAGTCATATTTCATGAAAAATTGACGTCATTATCTCAACTGCAGTACCGTCTATTTTCAATAAATTCGATTTCTAATTTTCAAACAAGTGATGGAATATTTCAATAAAAATAACATCTTTTACTGTCATTTATTCGGAAGGCAGTGACCTAAAATTGAAGTCTATTATTTATTAAAAAAAAATAATGGCCAGAATATGTAAAAGAACATGTTTTGATCGGATTGCCAACGGCGGTCTGGCAAGAGGACCCACTTAAACATTAATTGCCACATTTTTCCACTTAACAATTTTTTGAAAAGTCTGTTATTTCTTATTTCAATTCAATACTTCACATTCAACGGGCTAAAACACGAAATTATTATAACATTTCAAACACACGCAGCATAATAAATATTCAAGTATTTCCTTCCATATTTTCACCCATTAAATCCTGATTTACTATGGAAATGTTGGGTAGCCATTTAATGCGTCATTATTATACCTCTGATTTATATTCAAGAAAATAATTGTTTGACTACATGCGTGCATATTAATTTCAGATTGCATTTTAATTTTTTTTAATGGCGCAATTGTAGTTTTTAATGACTTCTAGGAAAGTTGGAAAAATTGATGCAATTATAGTTCTAACGAAATGATATGTCCACAAAATGATATCTAGAAATTGTTGAAGGCCGAAGAAAATTGTTTTTAATTTGTGGTTCCAAGGCATGGGGAGTAATTTCAAATTGCGTCAGTTGGTTGTTTTTTCTCTTTTGATGACCGAAAATTAACCATAGTTGAGTTTTATGAAGAAATTCCATCTTACATGTACGTGAAAACTTTTATTTTACAGCTTACAAACTTGAAATATATGTTTTTGAATAGCATGGCGTACGCAATATAAATTGGTAATGCAAATGTCTTGAAAAATACTTGTTTTCCTTCAAAAACCTTCCTTAAAAATTCATCAGGAATACGATGCATGAAAAATTGACACGTGACAATGAACCTCGTGCCAAATTGATTTATCAACGTTGCCACCCTGATTTCAAGCAGCGGGTTACTGAATTTTGTGGTTAATCTCCTGGACAGCGTCGATCATCATCGTCCGACATGTTTACGATAATATACATATGTGACAAGTGACCCCATCCCGTAGCCGGCTTATCGGATCGGATACTTGTACCGAGGTTCAAGACTCAAGTAATTCGCCAATTAATCCCGAGTCGATGAACTAATTAACTTAATAGAAGATTTTGGCGTTTGATGGTGGTGCCTTCAGTTGTTGGCAATGGTGGCTATGGCGCACAGATTTAGTTAGGCAGCTTACATTGCAAGCACTGTACATTGTGAGTCATACAAAAGTAGAACCCAATAAAAAAAATCACAACTTCGTGAAAAATCCTTCGATTTAAATTAAATTTGGTATTTATATAGAACAATAATGTAGGAATAAAAATGAATTATAAAATGTGCTCAAAATGTTCTCCAGTGGCCTTTACACAAGTCAGGAGTCTAACGCGCCATTCTTTGATTGTTGAATCGATTATACGCTGATCGAGTTCAATCCAAGTTTTCTTAATTCGTAGTTTCGAGTCTTCGATATTATTAATCTTCAATTTGTAAACCTTTTCCTGGAGAACTCCCCAATTGTTGTAGTCCACTGGATTCAAGTCCGGACTGTTTGGTGGTCAGTGGTTGGGTTCGATGAACTGTGGCGTTTCCCGTTGCAGCAGTTCAACTGTTTCTCGAGCACGGTGAGCGAGCCTTGTTCAAAAATAAAAATATCTGACATTTGTCGTATGTCCGGAAGAAGTTCTTTGTTCCTACACTAGTGTTAAGTATAAGTACAAAATTTCATTTAAATCGAAGCATTTTTCACAAAGTTGTGATTTTTTTTTATTGGGTTCTACTTTTTAATGACTCACAATGTATATTCCCAAACTATACTAGATGTGTCACAGATGTGACTGATGTCAAAGTTTTTAACTCCATGGATCTTCTCACCTCAGATCCTCCAATGTGAGGAAATCTCACTACACTACAACACTATCACTCCAGTAGCTGTAGTGAGAGTGATTACACTGCACTATACCAAACTGTTTAATTACTTCTGCTAAAGATGTTTTATGTTGTTGCTTTTTTCAGCTGCCAGAGGACGGATGCTTCGGCTGAGTGACAATCCCCCTCTGGAGAGGACGGAACTGAAAGTTGGGGCATCAAAGGTTTATAAACAGAACTCAATGGTGTTTGTAAACTACAAACACCGCCGCCATCGCCACAACGACGATGCCACCACCTTGGCCAAGCTGGGCGTTGTCCATTTTCCACTGCGATGCAGCGTGAAGTTCGGTGCTGGAGAATTTTTGTTCCTTGGCAGGTTCCTCCTGGGGAGTCCCGTGGTCACGTGTGCGCCCCGCTGGGAAACCTGGCTGAAAGTGAGGACCAAAGCCGCTAGTCAAGGCAGCCTGCCCTGCACCATCCCTTGAACGATCCATGTGGACGACACTGCATGAAGACAGGCCACAAAGTTTCAATGATCTCACAAGCAGGGTATTTATTAATGGTGCAACAGAAAGACAATGATGACTGGAAGAGTAAACATAAGTTAATGTTGGAGATTATTCACGGTTCAGCGCCCTCTGTAGGTGTATTTACCTTTAGTATGGTAATTCCAACATGGCCGCTTCCTTTTACTCCAGAAACATTGTTGCATTTGGGTTTTTTTCAGCAATGTGACAAAAAATTATGATTGAGCATTTGCTCCAGCTTGGCATGTTCTGTGCAATGTGAATGCATATTTATCTCTACAAATGGGAGGAAATGCTCGTATTTTTCTAAACAAATGTTCATCTTAACTATCATTAAAGTGCTTTTCTATTAATGGTATAATTTGGGTATTCTGGCCCCCCTCGGAAATTTGAAAAAAAAATGTTAGAAGATGTCGTAATCTGGATTTTACATGTCAACCTAACCTAACCTAACTTAACGTGTTGAATTTATTGAATAAATTACAATTAATTAAATCCTCAACATCTAATTGTTGATACTAACATTTTTTTCAAATTTCCGAGGGAGGCCAGAATACCCAAATTGTACCCTATTAATAAAATTTTTCATTTGTAGAATACGGATGCTTGAGCTTATGCTAGTGAAAAAAGCTATTAGTAGTCATGGATCTCAAAATCATGTTATTTTGGAATGTTTTGCTCAAAATGAGAGCGCCGTATTGCTTCGCCATGAGCTTCGTACTTCATTAATTTTGAAATAACTGCTAGAAAAAATTCTTTATCTTAAGAAAATACTCTAAAATTCTGAGTAAGGTAGTTAGCTTAAATTATTATTACATTTTATTGTATGATTCCAAAATGCTTGATTTTTCAGACTGCAGGATAGCAATGGCTGTCTGAAACCAACAAAGGTAAACATTCCTTTGGCATGCACGCTGTGGAAGTGCAGCCCAATTTACCCGGATACTTTTCTTTGTCTTTTTTCATTGTACATAATTATTAGTTTGTCTAAAAAATGACCACACCGTAAACGCCCTCCGACGGCAGCCCTATAGGGGCTTTCTTCGCAAACCTTGTTATTAAGGTGACACTGTAGCCGCACCACTGTCTAGTCACGATGCAACACCGCTATATGGAAAAGTTGTTATAATGTATGATATTCACCACAAATTAAAAATAATAATGAATATGCTGGCACGTGAGATGGTGACCTCACCCCTCTTTTTTTTTTAGCGCTTTTTGATATTTTTAATCCTTCTTTGTTGTAGAGATGTCTTTAACATCCCACAGCCGTCTGAGTGCCTAATAGTGAATGGAGCAATGACAACAAGATAACTGTTTAATAAAGGCAAGGTTTGGCCGTTTCATATTTTTAAATCAAAGGTGAATATCTATAATTGTTTCTGATATATATTTTTTCTACCATGCAATCATTTGGTTTCAATCAGAAACGTGTTTGAAGCAAGTGTAGATGATGCAGTCGATATTAAATGTGTATAACAATGGTAATTCATCAACAATGGCGATTGTAATTCTAGTTGACGAGCTGCATTATAGATTCAGCTACTGATAAACTTATCAATTAAAATAGAAAATGCAACCCTTTGATGATTAGGATGTCATGATAAAAATTGACACAAGTGCCTTGTAAACATAGATGTATACATTTACGTGCCTGAAATAATGGCATCATTTATCCTGCTATTGTAAATGCATATTAACAGTATAGATTGTGAATAAATTTTTTCCATTTATTTTAGAGGTGATAATGTTTTTTTAAAAATTGTTTGATATACTTATTCAAACCTGCATCCTTATCATACTACTCTACTCGTACTTCACTTGAATTAATTTCAACTTTTTTTTCAATTTGCGGCTCACAGAATAACGCTAAATTCCCGCAGCACACTTGATAACATTTTTCATTTATGAACACTTAAAAATATTTTTTTTAATTAGCATACTAGCTATAAAGGTGCGTTTCCACGTGAGAGAAACTCTCGAGATGCTCTCTACAGCAGTTATCAATGTAGCGCGTACTACTGTTCGAGAGCTGCCACTGAGAGCAGCTATCAAGATGCTTTAGTTTAGGGGTTTCATATGTTTTAAGCTAAGTTTGGGAAGTTTTGTTTAATACGGTATGTGACGAGTAACGCACCTTTCGTTCTAGTATATTTCTCCATTTGAGTACTTATAAAAAAAAAGCCTGTTGGTTTTTTAAAAAAATGTTTTTCAAAACGTGTGTAGTTCATTATTTTGATTTGAGGGGGCAGCACGTGTCTTACGATTCATATGTGAAAGCAGAAAAATTCATTTATTTTAGGCTTTTTAGTGAAAATATTCAGATAACAGCTTTTCTACATGGTAGTTC
>JAQGAE010006122.1:0-10481 GCA_034696685.1 Julus scandinavius
AAATACATTCAAAATACATTTTGAAATGCATTTCAGTGTCTCAATCTATATGCATTTTTGAAATGCATTTCTTTTCCTTGTGGGCTTTACCAACTTGAAAATTGAGAGCTACACGACAAATAATCGGACAAATCGTCACAATATTAAAGAGGAATTGAACTTTTGCATTACAAGTGTGATTTTTTTCTGCTCTATAAACACAATGTTTTGCATTAAAGTACGATTTTTCTTAGGGAAAAATGCACCTTTTGTAAAAATGCGATTTTTAAGTTAAAAACGCAAGTTTTCTACTTTAAAATAGCGATTTTTCTGCTCTAGAAAGGCAATTTTCTGGATTAAAAGTGCGATTTTTCTAAGGCAAAAGTGTGTGTTTTAAGGTAAAAGCGCAATTTTTTTTACATTAAAAGGGCAATTTTTCTGTTTTAAAAATGCAATTTTCTGCGTTTTAGGTGTGATGTTTCTGCATTAAAAGTGCGATTTTTAAGGTAAAAACGCAATTTCTATTTCACCTAGGCCATTTCTTATCTCCGTCGAGCCCTGCATAAAATATGGCCAAAATAGTTCACCCCAAGATTCTGTAACCAATTGACGGTTGAATGACCTACCCTCTTGTAAAATCTGCTGAATCTTCCGATTTACACATTCATTTGTATAGAATTACATACTGTATGTAAGTGCACATGCACTGCCGTACTCAGCTCACCTGGCAATTTGGATTAGTATTTTTGGATTTTTTGGTAAGTTGTAATACGAGGAAGGACTACGGTCGTTGCCGGTTTTTAGAGTAACTGTCATGGCATTTTCCTGGAAACCACCTGAAAACCTGGGCGACCCGGGGAATTGAACCCCGGTCTCCGTAATGAAAGGCTGATAGCGTTACCACTACCCCACCATGTACCTATAATGCTAGCAGTAGTGAAAAATGTAGCTGAAAATGGTAGCATCTAGTTCTTAAAATAGTATTTATTTTTAAGTTGTATTCACATGAAATTCAAAACTCGTAAAAGTAATATTGAAATTGTGGTTCTATACATTTCTCATCACTGTTTTGCATTTTCATTTTTGTACTGCCAAGACCTTTTAAGGTATTAACATGGTGAAAGTAATAAATTGCAAATATCGTTTAACCACAAGTTAAATAACCTGTTCAGCTTACAGATGTTGTTTCTTTAAATACGTTTGGTTTTTTAAATAGACCGAGCTGAATTTCACATTCATTTTGATTTATGTTTATACTTTTACGAAAATAAAAATAATAACAAAAGGATAAATCAAAACAAAAAATTAACACAACATCTGTTCTGTATGTTAAACGAATTTGAAATAGACTAACGATAAGAACGAAATAGAAAGGGACATATATTATGCAAATATGCTCTAGCTTAACGCTGATTTTTTAAATTGTTATCTTGTTCTTTTACCAGCTTGTGCTAAAACTGAATACGTGTAACAACTAGTTAAACACTTCCTTACAGTAACTTGTATATTCGTAAGCTCAGAATATCAATGTGAACTCGTCTGTTGACCGTAGTTGACTTAAATTTTACATTGGTGATGACCACTGTTTAAGAGCTGACTGACCTTTTGGACGTTTTTTGTATTGTTATTATATGAAGAAGATAATTTCTGATATTCCCAAATATCCTTGACCCTAGTCTGCAGCCTCTGATTACTTTTAACACACAGGTCCTTTATCTCTGGTAAATAACTCAAACAGTAGGACACTTTCGTTGAAATTTTAGAGCAAGCCCTCTTTGGTGGACAACGACTGAAGACCCACGCTTGCCAAAGTCAATATCCGCATTGCAAAAAAATTCTGAGAATGTCACTGATTCGAAAGTTGTTTATAACTCTTTTTTTTTCTTTGTTGTCGTTTAGAGAAATAGAATCTCTTAACTCCAGCATACCTACACACTTTCATATATAGTAATTCAAGTGTATAGTAGTTTGGAAGCTGGTATTGTTATTTCTGAATGATAGTCTAATCAAATTTAAAGTCATATCAAAATCCATTATTCAGTGATCGAGACAAATTCAGACAATTCTTGTCAAAATAACGTTTTTCCCCCAAATGAAATTATTCTTTTTTTTCCCCGAATAAATCAGAATCCTCGTGTCCAACATCAATGCGAAATACTACTTACATACAGGATATCTCAAATTTAATTTTTTTTAAATCAGAAAATGGATAATGTTTCATATTATCTTTGATTTGGAATCAATTGCTTATTCATTACCATTTTATTTCCAACGATGACAATATGTCTTTGTTAGAACCTCTTAAGATTCCTCTGAGAATTTGTTGTATGTTGTTGTTCACCTTACAAAAAACTAGAAAAAATAGTTGACCATTACTCACCAGTAGATTTTATTAGAAAGCACTTAAGATTAAGGAACCAAATTAACGCCTCGGTGAAGTTACCATTCCGCATAAGCGTTGTTATTTGGTTCGCCAAGATGGCGACCACTGCAATTTCTCTATCTTCCACCATCTAGTACAAAACACGATATGATGGATGTTCCGCGTTTTCTTCCAAAGTTATTAGGAAAGTGCATGCATGTCAAGATAAATGCCAAAATAAGAAATAAAAATGAAATGTTGGATTTATGAGCAGAGGATAATAAAGGCCCTTAAAGGTCAAGCTTAAGCAGATGGGCTTTGTTAAGCAGAATGCTTTTAACGTTGGCGTGTTAGCAAGATTTTACCATCAAGATGCTAATGGACGTTAAGTCACGTGGGTCATATCACGCTGACCAAAGGCTATAGACTGGCATCTGCCAAGATTGTGTCCGGGGAACATCCATAAATAACATCGATTTTTCACATGTCTTTCGTGACATTGTTATACTTTTAAATAATAAATGTGTAAAATGGAACCATGGTTAGCTATGGTCAGAATGCCCGCAATGTTAACATTTGCAAATCCACTCCTGATATGTCATCCATGAGAAATATGCTCTTATATGTATATAAACGTTGTCTGATAAAATTTCTTGCAATTTGGATTATAAATGAAAATTTATTGACAAAAACTTTATTGAAAAAGAACGAAGAATATATACAACACCTGTCAAAACTTACATACACGTTTGTATCTAAAGTGGGACAACAAGGGTATTTTACACCTAGTCGAAACTTTCTACACTGGTTACAAGCTGCAAACATAAATTTCGAACACACTAAGCACATCCTTCCTTACATGTAGAATGAATTTCAAATTTATAAGTAGTTTTATGAAACTGTGCCCCACATAAATGTCTGGGGCCTCTTTGGCCTTAGTTACCTTTGGATCCTTAAGCACAGCTTAACCAACCAACATACCCTTACTTTTTCTACAATATGTCCTATATATACACTGTATTGTATAGCATCACGAATTAATATGAAAACATAAAAATCAAACATCATTAATTATGTAACATCATTTTTTTATAGAAATAAGCATCCAATTATGCTCGAAAACTTGGTAGATTTATTTGTAAATATTTTTGGAATACGTTTATTCATTGACTGTAATCATATGTGTAAACCCCTAATCCCAGTTCCTGGTTAAAGCCCACGATAATTGTACGCCCAGGCCCAGATGCCACAATTAATTTTGATTCCATGTTTGTTTTGATGGAATGTTATGCGCGGAAACATCGTTTTTCCCCCGTGGTAACGACGTTTCGTGGAATATGGATAGAAAATTACAACGCAACATTTACGGTAAATATTTGTGATGCCGAGTGCTGAAATGATCACAAATGCTTCCATTTAAGAAAACGATAACATGGTGTAATTTGATCGTCGAAAGTAATTGATTTGCACTGATGTGACCACGGTTTTTTTGTTGTGAATAACCTTCCTGATAATTAGAGTGTTATTTCTGAAATGTGTAAACAATTGTATTGTACAAGTGCAAAACTTCATTTCTTATGTGTGACCCCTGTAGGCAGGCAATCATTGCTAACAGTCATGATTCAAGGCCCCTGTAGTTGGGCAATTATTGTTATGGTGTTCTATCCTGATGACAATGCAAATACAGAGGAAACTCGATATACGAACTTGATTCGTTTCATGACCATGTTCGTAAATGGAAACGTTCGTAATTGGAATCAATTTTTCCCATTACAATCAATGAAATCCAAGTAATGCATTCCTATGTCCAATTTTTTTTAAATTTTTTTCTTCTCTACATGGTATGGTTTTATATGTGGAAAAATACAGTATTATGTGTGGAATTAAATTTATTGGCAGTTGAATGACAAAATGCACAAGAATCAGCACCGGATTCTGACCTGGAAACGAAGGGCTTGTGTACTAAGGAGATACGAAAAATGTCCTCGTTTGCTCAACACCGCCCTTTCCTCTTAATTCCCCCTTATCAACGACTTTGCCCGATATTTTACATATTTTAATTAATTTTCTGTTGTCGTTAGGTGCTTTTTGCTTTTTGGGGGCTCTGCACAACACTAACCTGATCAAGGTTCTATAGTGTTAGATACGTTACAAATGCATGGAAGGTCCACATATAACAGTAATATTAGAATAAGGCAGTTTAATTGCCAAAAAAACCACACAAAACACCGCATCTTTATTATTTAAAATAGTGCAGATCGTCGATTTCGCCATGTTGTACTCCTTGGCAAGATCCAAAACGCGATCAACTTTCATGTTTAGCTATAATTTCCTTTTTTAAATCAACATTAATACTTTTGTGATTCTTCTTAACGCCATATTCACTAAAGCTTTGCACTTTTTTGGTAGCACACAGGGTTTTCTCCCGTTTGTAAATTGGATTAACGTTCGTAAATCGAAACAACATGTGGTGTTCGTAAATCGAATTGTTCGTAAAAAGAGACGTTCGTAAATCGAGATTCCACTGTGTAAGATATGCAAACTCCAATAATGCATTTTTCATTTTATGTTTTTTTTTTTTTTAAAAAGCCAGTGCAGTGCCATATATATACAGATATATTAGTCTCTGTTTTTGAGCATTTGATCATTTATTAATCCAGTTTTGAAAAATCGACATGGTGGCTTAAGAGGAATACTCTCGATGGATGAAATTTATAACGATGCTTACCTCCTGTATATTTTGCGAAATACAGTATAATTTCCCTTAAGTGGAGTAAGTCGTTCAACATTTATAGGTAAAAGTTTTTAAAAAATATCATATAAAAACAAGTTTAACAAAATTGATCTTCAACATAAATTTGTAGCATTTTCAAAAACAAACGTTTTACCGTTATTTATTACTTGGTTCATGTCACATTCCATTTTATTTACTTTCATTATTTATAACTTAAATTTAAAGTATATGTAGGAAAATAAATAATTCCATTATGTGTACGAATAATAAATATAATCTTCACATTTACATGGGATGAACAAAAATTATTCTATACGCTACAAATTTAATGAATGAGTGGGTTTTTGTTGGATGATATTGATAAAAAATTGCTGTTTGGCAACACTGAAGTTTCTTTTTGTATACGTTCTGTAAAAGTTCTGTGAAAGTTAACTTAAGGTAATCGTAAAGTACATGCATATATTATTTAAATGTTACCATCAACCCCTGATATAAATAATGTATAAATCTGGTATACAATATAATGATACTCTAGTCAGTTCCTAAAGTATACCACCATTCGTCTCCATTTCAGTCACAAGTTACAGTGTATAACTGTAAATCTCGTATTCATGTATAAGTACATTAATGAGCATGTTGAATTAGAAAATAGAGGAATGGTATAAAATTCCTCTAGAGACTGTTCAAAACTTGCTCGAGTCCATTCCAAGAAGGATTTGTGACTTAAATGAAGACGAATGGTGGTATACTTTAGGTACTGACTATAGTGTCATTATCTTGTCTACCAGATTTATACATTATTTATATCAGGGGTTGATGCTAAAATTTAAATAATACATGCAGGTATACACCCATACTTCTCTTTACGGCCTAGATACCTTCCGGAAAAGTTGGCCGTAAAGCGAAAAGCCGTATAACGAATCAATTCTTTCTGCATTGTGATTTTCATTATTTTCCCTTCTTAAACGAAGTGAAACCCATAAGTTGTTTTATTGTTAACCAAGTCCGACCTTGTTTGTGAAAATTGGGGTAACTTAGCACATTTTTTGGCCACTTTCTTCAATTACATCATTTCTTTAGGTGTGGTGTCTTTGCGATTACCTGAAGTTAACTTTCACAGAATTTTTGTCTGGTACTAATTTTACCATTGGAGAATAACGCATTTGGCGCCCCTTCGGTATTTGATTGCGTCTAAATAATAATTGGCATGACATAGGAAAGGTAATCAAGGTCACTAGTTCTAGGCACCGTTGCTTCTGAAATGCCACTTGGGATGAGAAAATCAATGCCCCCATGCAGATTATTAGATCTACCCTCATGGGTCCTCCCGTAAATGACCAAAACGCTCTGAAAATCCGTTTTAATTTCCGGAGTTGACTGAAACAGGATCATTCGTTGACCAGATTCAATAATCAGGTTGCGTCGGGACATGAAATTAAATGTAGACATGCATTATAGGTGAGGCATGAACAATTGATTGCTTGGGGAATAGACTAGCAAAGTTTGTGAAAAATGATCAAACAAGTAATTAACACTGTAGAGCGCAAAGTTGGCTTTACAATCATCACTGCAAAATTCGACCTTAAATTCATTTAATGCATACTGTATTGAAAGCTTCAAAGCAGCTTCACCAGCTCTCATCAGTTTTCCTTCAAAGTTTTACCCGTTTTCCTTCAAAGCTTCACCAGTTTTTACCAGATTTTCTTCAAAGCTTCACCAGTTTTCAACAGTTTTTCTTCAAAGCTTCACCAGTTTTCAACAGTTTCCCTTCAGTGTATACCAGTTTCCTTCAAAGCTTAACCACTTTTCCTTTAAAGCTTTACCAGTTTTTCTTCAAAGCTTCACCAGTTTTCCTACAAAGTTTCACCAGTTTTCCTTCAAAGCTACACCAGATTTCCTTCAAAGTTTACCAGTTTTCCTTCAAAGCTTTACCAGTTTTCCATCAAAGCTTCACCAATTTTCCTTCAAAACTTCGCCAGTTTTCCTGCAAAACCTTACCAGTTTTTCTTTAAAGCTTCACCAGTTTACAACAGTTTCCCTTCATCAGTTTACACCAGTTTTCCTTCAAAGCTTAACCACTTTTCCTTCAAAGCTACACCAGATTTCCTTCAAAGCTTTACCAGTTTTCCTTCAAAGCTTTACAAGTTTTCCTTCAAAGATTCACCAATTTTCCTTCAAAACTACACCAGTTTTCCTGCAAAGCCTTACCAGTTTTCCTTCAAAGCTTCACCAGTTTTTACCAGTTTTCAACAGTTTCCCTTCTGTTTTCACAAATTTTCCTTCAAAGCTTAACCACTTTTCCTTCAAAGCTTCACCAGTTTTCCTTCAATGCTTCACCAGTTTTAATTCAGTTTTCACAAGTTTTCCTTCAAAGCTACATCAGATTTCCTTCAAAACTTCACCAGCTTTCCGTAAAAGTTTCCCCAATTTTCCTTCAAAACTTCACCATTTTTCCTTCAGTTTTCACCAGTTTATCATTTATTTTCTCTTTTAAGGGCCGGTTGCACCAACAAAGGTTAAACTAAACCTAAGGTTAACCGTGAGTTAACTAGGAACTTGAAGAAAACCAATGAGGCTAACCCTGAGGTTAACTCGTGGTTTTATATAACCTCAGGTTAGCTAACCTTTTATTTAACCTTTGTTGGTGCAACCGGCCCTTAATACAACAACAAGTTAACTTTTCACAGAAGTAACAACCTTCGGTGGCTAATTTGCATATTTGTTTTTAAAAAATTTAAAAAATGGAATATTGTCGTGTCCACTAAATTTAGTCATCCACCCACTGTAAGTAAATACGGAAATAAAATCTATATATCTGTTTATTTATTCTGAAGATTGAACAGGAAAATTAAAACATCCTTTTGAAATGGACGGATAAAAGATTTAAACTGCATTAATACGAGAATGGTGCAACCGGAAGTTCGAGTTCATTATGCAAATGAAACAACGAGCTTACACCATTGTCATGCAGTAAATTATGCATACAATTTTTTTGCAAGGACAATTAACGAAGATGAGCTCATGTACCAACAATGAATGGCGGTTCAATTTCGTTGATGAAAAGGCGCTATTGTGGAAGATTTTTTATATCTGGGAATTAATTTCCATTTTATGCTGTCAAAAAATGAATATATTTACTACAGAAATGTGGAGATGTTGACGTTCATAAGCATGTGTGCGAGTATGTAGAAGTACTATACACTATACGCTTTTTACGAAAATGTTAAACGGGTTTTTTTCATATTTAGACGATTCTGAGTTTCCATAAGCTTTGAAAGAACTTAACATAATAAAATTGTTATATGGGGTGATAATTAAGGATAAATTTTAATTGAATTCGAGAATACGGCAATACACGACGTAATGAGGGGGCATTCAAAAATCATTTCCCGAAATTTCTTCAAAAATTTGATTTCCCCCCATACCCCCTGTCCACATGGTGTTCATTTTAGCCCAGACCCCGCCCCAGAAAATATGATGGAACATACAAAGGGCTGTCCTATAAATTTCCAAGCACCCATCTCGCTGCCAATTCCACGACATTTTTCCAGATTAACGGAAATTTCTTGCTCTTTAAGGGAAATTCCAGCATAAAATTGGTGTTTAACACAATGTTAAGCATAATTCCCGACTTTCCTGAGATTTTAAAAATTCAAGTACGTTTGGGACTGGGAACACATTTCTTCCGGTGCCCATTTCCACTTTTACTGAACTTTAAAACTCAATAAAAACAGAAAATCCAAAAACTGAGTAATACCATCCTTAGTGGACGTCCATAATGGCTCCCCTCTTCTTCCCCGCTGTTCACATGATGTCCACATGCCCAGCAGACCCCCTACCCCCTCTTGAGGACGTCCTTTTTGAATGGCCCCTAACAATAAGAAAATTGGGGAATTCCTGGGAAATTAAAAAAAATCTATGTGTTTAATTTCGTTATAATATGTTATAAAACTTTTATAAGTTTTTAGAAGTATTTTTTACATAAAAATGTTTGGAATACTATGTAATATGTATATTTTGTATACATTTTTGGAAAGTTCGAAAATGAGTTTTCTTCGATTTTCTGTGCACATACATAATTCATGTTCCTTAACACGTTCCTGTATACTATACATACAATAAAACAAATAAAAATGTCAAGGTATGTGACCTTTAAAAAATGTCTGAATTCAACACTAATGCTGTATACTGTAATTCGTTTAACCCATATACACATTTATAAGATTTAGTTCCACGTCGTCAATTCCATGATGTTTAGATAATTGATATTGCACATAATAATACACGGCAATATTGCGCTATGGTAGTAATTTATGAAATTACCAACGGAATACTAATAGGGCTTATACCATTGCCAAAATTGATTCTAGAAAGCCAGATGCCAGGAAATTTTGTTTATGACTAAAGTAGCTATATAACATGGAACCGAGATTGGGTTCAGTGAAAAGCCAGAGTGTGGCCGCCCACAGTGTGAAAATTCTTAGAAATTCGGTTTTAGGGGTCATTCTTAGCAATCATTTATCAAATCAGGCAATTTATCTACCCCCTTGAAACTACGAAATCAACGCATTTCTACATTGGCCAATGGGATGTTACACGTGTTTTTTATTCTCGAAAACCATGTAAAAGTATTGTTGGCTTATTTCCAATCGCTTCTTCAATGCTGCTTTTTATACATAAGATTTTTTCCGCGCCATTAAGTTGATTCGTATTGATGTCTCTAAACATGTTCTTTCTAGTATCGATATTTTGATTTTTACACTTTTTATCGCTTCCACAACATTTATTCCCGAAACTCCACCATTGTTTACGCTTTTTAGGCGATGAAGAAAGTCGCAATTTCGTGTATTTCTTGACGGATTTGTGGACGATATTGCAAAATAATCGGACCAAAAATAACCATTGCACCACAAGCATTTTATAAATAATCATTTGTTGGTTCTTTCAAGGAGATGTGTAGTTCAAATTTAAAATTCTAAGGACGGGTCCACAATATAGTTCGATAATTAGAATCTCCAACCTGCCTTATCCGTTAAATTAGATTACAAATCTACAATCGTTGATCAATATTTGCTTTTTGTTAAACAAACGGCTCGTTTTGATGAACAGGAGAACCTGTGTAAATGAATAACCTATCTAAAAGCATAAAAAGTACCGGTCCCGTCTTGGTAACCAGTGTATAAATGAATCTGTATAAATGCATAACCTGCCTAAAAGCATGTTTTTCAGCAGTCCCAAGCGTATGCTTTTAGACAGGTTATACTGTATTGGTAAATACATGCAGTAGATCCCGTGCTAGATCACAACCCTATCACTTTCAATGGGTGATATTTTAAAACACAATCACAGCCAAACAAAAAGAGATTAAATAAAAATAAAAATTGTTTAAAATAGCTTGATAAATCA
>JAQGAE010006123.1:0-10480 GCA_034696685.1 Julus scandinavius
ATACGACATAACTATGAAACTAGCCTAATCCTAACTATTTAACCTAATCCTAACTATGTAACTAGCCTAATTCTAACTATGAAACTAGCCTAATCCCAACTATGAAACTAGCCTAATCCCAACTATGAAACTAGCCTAATCCCAACTATGAAACCAGCCTAACTATAAAACTAGCCCAATCTTAACTATGAAACTAGCCCAATCCTAACTATGTAACTAGCCTCATCCTAACTATGTAACTAGCCTCATCCTAACTATGTAACTAGCCTCATCCTAACTATGAAACTAGCCTCATCCTAACTATGAAACTAGCCTCATCCTAACTGTATAACTAGCTTAATCCTAACCACATTAAATGGCAAAATCTTAACATTATCTTGAGAAGCGTGCGTGTCATTCTAACCAAGTAACATGATCCTAACTGAACAGGGTCCAATGTGTCATCCTAACCACGTAGTACTAACAGATATAAAAATGTGAATCATCAAAGGATCATCCTAACCAGCTAGCAGAAACTATGAAGTGAAGCGTGATATGACATTTTTAGGACAAGATTGGTATGAAAATCCCCTTTTTTCTCATCTGGGACCCGAGGGGACAAATAAGAGAAAGGGGTGGACAAGTGGTCAGTCAAATGGAAAAAACCAGCAGATATGGGATTAAGAGCAGAAGCTCGTTGTCACCCTTCCCCCCCACTCAGCAAAGCAGAAATGCAACACCCCACCCAAGGTGAAGATCGGTTTAACACACCAGAGGTGAAAAAAGAAACGGCTGTTGGACCCACGCTCTCAAGTGGACAAAGGGCCGGCACAAATATCAAAGGACCTCTCTTTCGAAAAGGGGTCAGATGCAAACGAAGCATATGCTCAAATGGTTCCTGTTCAGCTGGAAAAACTAAAGAATATGCTCAGAAGTTTAGCATGGAATTGAGCATTTGCTCAAAGTTGGAGACATGTTCAGAATAATTAATAATAAGAATAAGGATAAGCATTTACTCGGTGTATTCAAAGGGTGAATTGGAAAATTGAGCATTTGCTCAGAAAAAAACACCATAAAAGTTGTCCAAATACTCCTAAACACCTAAGTATTTGCTCAGACTCTACTTCTTTATACAGGGTGTCTTAAGATTCTTAATTAAACTTGGCATTTGGTTTAAATTTACCTTTTACAGGGTGTCCAAATGCTCCTAACACAACGAAGCACTTGCTCAGAAGTTCAGCATGGAACTGAGCATTTGCTCAAAGTTGGAGACGTGTTCAGAATAATTAATAATAAAAATAAGGATAAGCATTTACTCGGTGTATTCAAAGGGTGGATTGGAAAATTGAGCATTTGCTCAGAAAAAAACACCATAAAAGTTGTCCAAATACTCCTAAAAAACTAAGTATTTGCTCAGACTACTTCTTTATACAGGGTGTCTTAAGATTCTTATCAAACTTGGCATTTGGTTTAAATTTACCTTTTACAGGGAGTCCAAATGCTCCTAACACAACGAAGCATTTGCTTAGAAACAATCATACAGGGTGTCCAAATACTCATGAGGAAACTAAGCATTTGCTCAGAAACCACGTCATAAAGGTGTCAAAATGCTCATGATAAAACTAAGTATTTACTCGGAATATAATTCTTTATACAGGGTGTCTTAAGATTCTTTATCAAACTTGGCATTTGGTTAAAATATACCTTTTACAGGGTGTCCAAATACTCCTACCACAACGAAGCATTTGCTCAGAAACAATCATACAGGTTGTCCAAATAATCCTTATCAAACAAAGCATTTGCTCAAAAATTACATTATACAGGGTGTCCAAATACTCGTATCCAAACTATGCATTTGCTCAGAATTTCAGTTATACAGGGTGTCTTAGATCCCTATACAAACTAATCATTTGTTCACAACCTACATTAATACAGGGTGTCCAAGTATTCTTAATCAAACAAGAGCATTTGTTCAGAATTGACCTTCTACAAGGTGTCTTAACCTAATCAAACTAGGCATTTCCTCATATGTACTTAATACAGGGTGTCCAAATACCCCTACCAAAACGAAGCATTTTCTCAGAAATTACAAACTATAGCGCCCCAAAGGTGTCCAATACCGCTAATTAAACTAGGCATAAGTTCAGAATTCACGGTATATATACAGGGTGTCCATCGATCGTCTCAGGGTGTCCCAAAAGTGTCCTAAAACCCAAATTTGCACATAGCGTTAGTTTGTTTTTGCTGATGCAAGTGTTAGATCGGTACGCACACGATAATAATATAATGTTGTACTAATAAATGTAATCGATGATGATGATATAATTTCGCGAATCCTCTCTATTCCACAATCCCAATTAAACTTAATGAACATTAATTTGAAAGAAAACTCGTTTCGTTCGGCTTCAGCCAGGGAAGAAAACGAAACAAAATAAGATTTCGGCAACGTCATCGTCTTAATTTCCAGGTGCTTCTTGCTTAATGATCGCTACGACTAATTAAGCTACAATTTAATGAGTTTGGAAAAACAATAAAACAAAATTAAAGCTTATTAAAAAAAATTATCAAACCAAAATAATTAAAAAAAAAAAAATTCCTAATCAAACCTATTTAAGAAACAAAACCGTGGGAAAAAGTTTAAATTTTACATCAAATTCAACATTTTTTAAACTTAATCCCGCTTTTAAACCACCGTTAACTTCAAATAAACTATCGACCTTGCAAAAGGACGAATTTTAGTCCGTGAGATGGCGCTGCCCTAGGCTAACACTAAACGATATACGGCGCCTCCTGGCGTTAGCATTCTCGTTAATAATATCTGATGACAAATCTGCTAATTGCAGAGTGGCACATTGGTGCTGATTGGCCCAATTTGAGGCCCTGCTTGAAAAGAGTATAAACATGTATTTTATAGCTTAAAGTCACGAAATCTACCTAAAATCAGATTCGGATTATTCAATTTTAGGTAAAATTCCCAATTCAAGATTCTCTAATAAACGCTAGGTCTCCAATAGACACCGGGTCTCTTAAAAGTCCATCAAAGCCACTGAAACCCAGAAAAGTCCCTCGTCTCCAATAAACCCCGGGTCCCCAACAGCCACTTCTAACCCAGATGCAACAATCTTACGGGTCTCTAATAAACACCGGGTCACTAATACATACGTTTCTGGGGCTATTAACAGCCCCTCAAATCTGTTCAAACCCAGATATAGCAATTTACGTATCTCCAATAGACCCCGGGTCTCTCAGCCGTCTTAGGGGTCTCTATTAAACCCCGGGTGTACTTAACATGTATTTTTGAGCATATGGCCTCCATATATTGAGATGCGGGGTTAGTAAAACTGGTTGGCAATACAATAACCTCTTCGGCCATATTTATATTTTTAGATCTGGCCGGATGATGGCTTAAAATTCTTTCATGTTTCTCATATCGAGTGAGTGTGAAAAGGGAAATAATTAACCATTAATTAGCTAAATAAATTACACGCTTTTTTTCTTTTCAAAATGGCCGTCGTCAATATGGGGGGTTATTTTTGGAACGAATAATTTTCGATCCGTCGGAATTTGGGTGGAGTCGATAAAGACCCAAAGGACCCTAGGGGATATCTGATCTTAAGTCCAAATTGCGATGGACCCCCTATAATGGTAGCGCGGATGACAATTCAAAATGGATGGGATTTCAAATAGGGGCCCCGAGGCCCTTACGTGTTCTATAAATGAAAGAAGGTATAAACGAATTTTACCCTTCAATCCATTTTACATTTCCTAGGTCTCTTATAAAGGGCTTATTTGGGGCGCTATAAATAACCCCTCAAAACACCAGGGTGGCAACATTGTACAGGGCCATATTAGGGTCTCAAATATGGCCAAATCTATCAATTCCCAAATGTGATATCCGGAAGTATATGGGCCTCATCAATACACGTGGCATTTCATGTCATTGTCCATACAGATATGTCCAGACATGGCAAGAAATGGGTCAAATGACCATGGCGGAAAAGATTAAATAAACTGATTTAAATCCGGATTAGAAATTCTGTAGTTAATAATACCTTACGTTTCATTAAGGTCATGTGCCCGAGCTTAAGGGCATCTAATTAAGGTACACACCTGCAATAGATTAGTTAGGACCTATAAATACACTACATTCCTGATTTCAAATAAACGGCTTAAAAACTGTAATCGAAACAAAGTAGCGATACTGACCAAAGTATATTAGAATTGTAAAATGTGGATACTTTGGACCAGTTTTTTTTTAGGATTTCTGAGAAAGTGTTCAATAATTTGGACACAAACAATCACAAAATCAGTTAGGTCCCTACTTTTCAAGGGTTCTTTTCAAGGGTTTTCAAGCTAAATAACAAGCAAATTACCAAAATTTCAGAAACTCAAGTTTGGGTCAGTCCCAAATTACTCATGTCTGGTTTTCGACTAACTTAGTCTATAGTTTTACGTAAATTTGCTTAACATTCACACGGTTAATAATTAGGGAATTTAGGAATCACTACAATTAGGACGCAAACAATCACAAAATCAGTTAGGTCCCTACTTTTCAAGGGTTCTTTTCAAGGGTTTTCAAGCTAAGTAACAAGAAAATTACCACAATTTCAGAAACTCAAGTTTGGGTCAGTCCCAAATTACTCGTGTCTAGTTTTCGACTAACTTAGTCTACAGTTTTACGTAAATATGTTTAGCATTCACACGGTTAATAATTAGGGAATTTAGGAATCACTACATTCACCTGTTTTAACAAAAGCGGTTTTAGTTTTTCCTCCCGACATTAAAGTTTGACTGAATTAGGTAAAACACAAACAAACAGGTGCCACAACAAAACTTTCCGGCGAAATTGGGAATATTGTTAAGTCACCGGAATATGGCTGAAGAGTGTGAATCTACAAAACCCACGACATTCCAAGTGTGAAAACCCATGACTGGCCCTAAGTTAACCCAAAGTGTCCCAAAAGATCCACATGTACAGTACATAACGTGCCAATTTGGTACACCTATGGCTTTCAAACACACATTTGTGAACATTTTCTATACTTTATATCGATTCAGGTATCGATATGGGTAGAATATCGGGTGCTAAACTATATTCTGTATCGAAACAAAAGTATCGACACCATAATAATATCAGTAGTATCTCAAAATTTGACCAAAAGCAGTGATATTACTGAAACTTGCGTACCATGCATTTGTTTTTTTATATATTTCACAAACATGTCCTTCGATGTTACAATTAACATTAATCACAATTCAACCAAATAAACTAATTATCCAAAATTCTGCCATTTTGAAATCCTCGTTAAAGTTAATGAAGCGTTAATAAAAACCTTCAGTGTTTTGTTTGGCCTATTTTAACGCTACATTTTACTTTAAAAAAAAAAAACAATTGCTTTTTTTCTGTTAAATTGTTTTTTGTTATTGTTATCTGCATTTTGAAATGTGCTGAGGGGGTAAAAAAACAAAACCTTCAAAACCTTTAAAAATGTTTGTATAAAAGACGAGTGATTTAAAGGTCATAAAAAATGGCTGTAATTTACGATCGCCCCCTGTTTTGAGGCTTTGATTGACAGCTGTCACTTCAGGTAAATATGACGTCATCCTAACCTCTCCCCTATCGAACTATGCATTTCGAGGGACAATACACTGTATATATAGTTATATACAATGCCCTCCGGATAAACGACGTTTTATTGTCCTTTTAACTGCTGCTTAATGGTCGAATGGCACGACACAAACTCGTAAATTTCCTGAAATTTGTAAAACCAGAATCTAGAGAATTTGAGAAAAAAATACTTAAATGGACTATTTAATGTATTGTTTGACGGGAAAGTTCAAAATTCGGATAAAAGACATTTATTTTATACGACATAATTGGCTTAGGAATTCCCCGAGCCAAAATTAAGATGGCGGTTCGCACGAGGCACGTAGGCAGTTCGAATGAACTTTAAAACGGAATAGTTCGGATAATAGGCATTTACATAACATAATAGGTTTTCTCCCATCCCAAATCAAGATGGCGGTTCGCACGAGGACTTGTGCGATTTTTTAGAATGTGACGTCATGACTCGAATTCTTAATTTCAAATTATCATTCGAAAATCAAAACCCCACATCAACATGGCGACTCCCACGAAGCAGTTTTGCACGTATGCCTAGCGATAAGAACTTGCACGTGCATTTGCTCTGTAAAGCATTCCCAAATCAATCTGGCAGCACCCACGAACCGCTTTTACACATAGGTTAAGCAATGTTTAACTTTCAGATTAGATTCACATTATGTATGAAATTTAAGTCCCGATGTTTAATAGAGATCAGCGATTTGAATTTTTAAAACTAGGTGCTCTCCTGTTAGACTGTTTTGTAGTGTTACTAGTAATTTCATTTCCCAAATCAATATGGCCGCGCTCATGAAACTAGGCCTAAAACAATGGTTAAAGTGTTATCTTAGTGTGTTGGGATGTTATGTAGAGGGCGCTGATTGTTAAGGTGTTGAAAAGCGTCCATTTGGCGATTGTCCACTCCCTTGCTCAATATTTTTTGTCACCCCTGTTAATGTTTCTTACACTTGTCCCTTTCGCAAATGCCCTGGGGAGAGTATTTTTTTTTCTTATAAAAGAGGGGTCAAACCAAGGGCACTTGACCAAATGACCACTGGTCACTTTGTTCTCCCCTCCCTTGCTTCAGGGACGTTTTCTTACCCATTTATTTACCTCACTCGAGTTTAATATTTGCCCAAAGTTTTTCGCGAATTACAGAGAGGGGAATTCGGGATTCTTTAAGGTTTTCTATTAAACGCCGGGTCTACGAACAAGTCCAGTCAAAGATTTCTGTTTAATTTAAGCACCATGGGATTTTGGAATACCCAAATCGTAGTTCCGTGATAAACAATTAAAGTAGTAAACAGACAAATCCAAGATCTCTATTAAACACCGGGACTAAATAATCTAATGAAGGATCTCTATTAAACACCGGGTATCTAAACAATCAAATCTATAATCTGTATTAAACACCGGGGTTTCTAAGCAGACAAATCGAGGAACAATCAAATGTTGAATCTCTGATCAGCTCCAAAAATTGTTTTAAACCAGCTATAAAAATTCCCCTGGTCTCTAATAAACCCCGGGTATCTCAACAGTATTCTTTATCATTTCGTACAGTTGCTCGTCTACATTTCTATAACCCAATTTCCATGAATTTCAAAGAAAAAATGTTTATAAAATTATTTGTGTCCCATTTGAAATCATTAAAGATGTTAATCTCCGATTAATTTAAACCAGTGTTGGTGCAACCCCTTTAAAGAGCACCTATTTCAACCATGTTAATGATTGCATAAAAAATATTTGACTCAATATGTGGAAAAACCTGAAATTGTAGCTGGCGGTTGGAAAATTTTATAATTGGCCAAAAATTCGTTTTGCATCATTTATTTTATAGTTTAGTAATGTCAAAACTGTCAATTAAAACCGGGAAAAAACCAACGTGAATTCAACCATTAATCACGAAATAAAACAACAAAAAAACTTATCCTGATAATGATTACTAAGCATAATGGCCACTATTTTGAATTTTTTTCAACTAATTGATAATTCATGACTTACTAGATCAAAAATACAGTTACTACACTCAAAAAACCAACAATCTAATTAAATATGGCTACCCGGATATTATTAGAGACCCATCGATAGCTTGCTTATCGATAAGGGAAACAAACCTAGAATCAAAAATTGGGACTAATTAATTTATAACATTCAATGAAAACTAGATGTGAACATGAAGTCTGTGTTTTTTAACCAGTGTGCCGTGAAGGGCCTGTAAGTGTGCCGCGGGTCAAGACTTAAACCTTTTATACACTAATTGTGAATAAAAAAACATTAAAAATTATCTGAGATCAAATGTTATAAACACGTGATTTATCTTAATGCCATTCAAAAACAAATGTGAAACAATCTCGCCTTAAAAACATGTGACAAAATTTTGGTTCCCAATTCAGTGGATTGAAATTGAAAATTTGCAAAGTTGAAACATGAAGACTATTAAATTTTGTAAAATTCCATAAAAGCTGATGAGGAAACCTTTTGTGTATTTGAGGCACATTAAGAGGTCATGAAATCTAAATATAGTAAGTTAGGGTCCCACCCCCAAATGGGTTTCAGCCTCAGGCAAATCACACTACCAAAACTTTGGTCATCATTTTGGAATCATTTTTTGCTTAACTAGCAAGCTGGGCAAACAGTAAGTTGAATCATTGCAATTGATGCCAATTAGATAAATCGTGATTCAGAATTTGCTTCACTATAGAAAGAACAGTGACTAGATGCACCAGATGTGGGCCAAATGCAGATACATAGCAAAACTTTCCAAGGGAAAAGTTCGAAATGAAGGACGATGACCAATTCAACACGATTTCGGTGGCTAAAACACATTCAACATGTCGTCCCCCCTTCCATACAACTCACCGGTTGGGATTTCACAAACCAAGAGGTATCATTAATTTTCCAAAACTCACAAAAACCTTTTAAACCTTTTACTCAAAACATGCTGACTATAGGCCTGTATAAAATAGGCGTAATAAAATTAAATTACATTCAACACGAGAACAATATACCGTATTTCATCAATTCTAAGACGCACTTTTTTACCTATAAAACATGTTTTAAAACTGGATGCGTCTTAGAATCGCTGGCGTGTCTTACTTAGTCCATGTACATCCCACTACATGTATCCATCTACTTGCAAACATAGTCGTCTATTACATTGTTACATGTCACAAAAAACCTTGTATCTGGATACACGTGGTCAACGATGTTGAGCTACCAAATCTATTTTTGCAAATATTCTACCTGAAATTTACTTCCTTATATGTGTACATTGTTTACATTTAGTGCGTTTCCTTATTGTTATTATTATTAGTAAATTGAAAAGAAATTGTAAAAAATAATATACAAGATAGTATGTACGTATTTTTTCTTAAAACCAAAGATTTTCTGTTGGGCTTACAGCAATTATGTGCGTCTTACAATCGATGGCGTCTTAGAATTGATGAAACACGGTATATGGTTAGGATTATTGATCAATCAATGGTTTGGATGTAATAATAATCCGACACTATAGTCCATGATTAGGATATTGATACTCACACAATCTATGGCTGGATACACGTCAATGAATGTTATCAAACAACGGTACATGTTTAGGAACTTCAATTACCATATAAGGTTGTGGTTAGGCCTAGTTGTGATCCTTGATTATCACACAATCTATGGCTGTAACATTCGATAAATCTGGTACTCAATGATCAGGATGCTTATTCATCAAATAGTTTGCGAAATCACTTACCGCAGACGAGTTTAAAGCAGACATTCGCGGCCAAAAACTAGACTTAACTATCAAATTACTTGCTAAAACCATGTTAAGTAAATTTTTGAAAATAAATGCATTTTAGAACATTCAAATTCCAGAATTGTACTCAGGCATTCGAATTCTAGAAGCTTCCAGAACATTCCAGATATTTAAATTGTAGAATTCGCAGTCGTTCGAATTTGAGAACATTCGCATTCTAGAACACGAAAATTCGATAAAGAGTGTTCCAATATATTTTTCTTAGTGTCAAAATGTTGCGTTTTGATACAGATTTCGGACAGAATTTTGTAAATTTAGTTAGGAAAAATGAGAGAAGAGGATGCGGAAAACGGGTGATGAAAAGTGAACATTTCCCCGTTTATTTCTACAAATTTAACGCATTGGAGAAGCCCCTTTTCCTCATCCCATTCAAGCAGGAGCTGAAAATCCTGAAGGTGACGAAAGCAACAAAAAAAAGGTATTTTTCTAGTTAAAAACAGACAAAATTGGGCTAATTTGAGGTTGGAAAGTCGTCAGGAAGCGCGTCTGAGGCGGAAAAACAGACAAAAAATGCCGTTCACATGTTCCTTATGATGAGTAAAGGTGTTATTAGTACTAGTAAAACGAGTACTAGATCTAGTACAAAAGTACTCCAGTATTATAAAGATAGGATACACAAGGAAAGCCGCCATTTTGCTTCCAATGGGCGTCTTCAATGGACATTAATGAGAATTAAATGGCAAGGAACCATTTTGACTTCTAATGGAGATTTTTCCCGCATACATTTGACACTGTATACTAAACTCGTAAAAATAATTGAACATCGCTAATTGGACACCTTCGAGAGCGGCTAATCCTAGTTAAACCACTCGTAGATATTGATAATAAGTAATAAAAATAAAGATTTAAAAATAGTCAAAGAGACGAATGAAGAAAAAACTTCCCTCATCAATGAGCAAAAAAAAAGCAAACATCGGTAGAAATTGAAGGAGATAAAACTCGTTTGATCCTCTTTTTATCAATTATTGTTATTGTTTATGGAGCTGGTAAACGACGATTAAACAAACTGAGACACGAAAATACTTAATTGCTCATTAAGATAAGCCTTCAAAATCATCTCCGAGCAAAAACGGACTCTTCAGGATTAAAACAAAAAA
>JAQGAE010006124.1:0-10480 GCA_034696685.1 Julus scandinavius
TCATGACATAGTTTGCGAAAGCACTCACATCCCTGTCTTAGAATTGTTACATCGGAGATACAATACTCCACCAATTCTTCATGCAAATTAAATACATGAACGGATTCTACTTGTTTTGCATGCCACCCGAGAAAAACATCCCTATCTTTTTTAGACAATGAATCGGGGTTGTAAAAAGCAGTGTCAGGTATAGGGCCGATGTAAGTTTGGTTTTCTTCGGTGTTGAATAAATGTGGAAAATATCCTTTTTCCAATTCAGTAAATCCAAATGTTTCTGGAAATTTCGATAGTGACATTGCTAAAAAATTAAAAGAATCGATAAATTTAATGTGCAACTGTGGAATAGCCAAACACATTAATTTATTGCCGGTGAATATGGCTTCCGGGAAAATATTGTTTTTATATAAATACTCTAAGACAAATAAGCCATCGTAACCTTTCAAATAATGGGCAACAAATACGAGAGGCTGCACAGTTTCACCATTCTTAACTGGAAAGCCACATCTATTATTAAATACCCAGGCACAAAACTTGTCTCTGGCACTTGATTCATCGTCACTGCAAAATATTTTTTGTTTGACAGGGGATCCATCTTCATGCTGAACAATTACAAGATTGGCTTTATGAACACCCGTTTCTTGCATTGCCTCAACATCGAAATAATAGATTATTGGTTTTAATACAATGGCTTTCTTTTGTTTATTGCTAGCCTTGCCATCATCGGTGCCATCTGCTTTACGTTGGCCAGTGCTATTAGTACCATTGCTCGTGCTAGCATCGTTGGCCTTACTTCTTTCGGTGACTGTTTTCGGATTTTGAATAAAGCAAAGATGGCTTCTCGGGACCATCTGCTTGCAGTAATTACAGGAAACTTTTCTGCAATTGTGAAATTCTCCTTTTCGTATAACCAGGCTACAAGTTTTACATCGGGAGATTGTGGTGCATGTTTGATTTTGAAAATGCAGCCTTTTACAAACATTGCCCTTGAAATATCTGTTGCAGGAATCGCATCTTGTCCATGTAAAGCCCTCTTCTGGTTGACATTGAACATCTCTGCAACAATGGCACTTTTTGATACAATTATGTTCTGTAGGATCTGAAAACCCTATAAAAACTCATTCATTATAAGTTGTACATTTTATATCGAGTTAAGTCCTGTTACTTTTACTTACCCTTTAGGCATTCCCAACAAAAGTACGATCGGTTATAAAATGCAGTCATACTCGTCAATACTGCAAAGTGATTGTTATAATGTAAAAGCGAAAGCGGCTTAGTGCAGGTGTCCGGACCGATGAAAATTGGGCTGAAATTGGCTTCTGCGCTGTAGACATAAATCCGATAGCCCTGAGGTGCAAGATAATCCTGAAACTGTTGAATTTCAAGAAGTCCACAAGGTCCTTGCTGTACACTGGCATTTTGATGAAGATCTAACGCTGCTTTTCCTTGATGACTTATTCTTACATCACACAACTTTTTGAATAATTTAAGGTCTTCGGTAGAAGCACCTGGCTGCATCTTTTTATAGTTTGTCATAGCTATCACTAAGGAGCGGGCAAGACATAACTCATCTTTGTTGTCTATTGAGGTGATGGCGCAACGTTTCTCTTTAAGCTAATCGACTAGACAAATGTTTGATCTTAGTCGACAGCATCCCAATGGTGACCAACCAGATCCTGGAGAGGGTAATTTTGTCGTGATTATATTTATTTCTACACCGTCATTATCTAAACCTAAAGCACCATTGCTCTGGTCAGTCTTCATAAATTCATGGATTATCCGCTGCCCTGTGAGTTCATCGAACCTCATGTATGGCATGTTGAGACTTCTCCCCCAAGAAGAACTTGACATAAATAATCATGCTATGTCATACCCGTCCAAATCACTCGTAGCTGTTCTTATAATTGAATTAAATATCTCCTCTAAGCTCTAAATGTAATCTTCCGGCTTAATATCTTTTAAATTTTTAAAGCTAAGCTGAAAGATTTTTGCTACAGTTCCAAACTTTGTCATATAAGATGCATCGCGTTCAATGATAGCGTAATACTCCTCAGGATTAAAACGTTTAGGCTAAATAAATTAAGAAATATAAGTTTCAATTGTTTTATTTAAAACTAAAAATCAATTTTTTTTAAAAATTTACAATTCATACCAAGTCGTCTGACAATCGATCATGGTCATCAGATGGTAAATCCGTATCAACATCACTTGAAGTACTGTTAGTCTCTTCTTCTGCTTCTTTTAAAGTGCCTGGCTGAGCATCACCATCTTTCTGTCCAGACCCCTTCTGCACAAACCAAATTGAGGTTATTATTATTATTACAGAATATCAATTATTTTATGCCATAGGGTCATTACTGCAGATTACCTGATGTAGCAATATTATGCAACTACTATCATCTGAACTGATGCTCATATCATTATCGCCATCATTTTCATTAACATCTAGTGATTTGGCCTGTTCCTTCGAAGTACTCGGTTGTGGTTCCTGCTGCAAAATTTCAAAATTATTCAATTAAAAATATTTGTAAAACACACAAAACTAGAATGCATTTTACCTGTTTTGTGGAATTAGCATCATCTTTGCCTTTCCCCAAATAGAACTCCTTATCTAAGGGCATAGTCCAGTGTTCGGGCATGTCATCACCAAATGCATCAGTATCTCTCAGCTGCTGGATTCTTTGCTCCTCTTTTTCCTTTTTAATTTTTTGAGCTATAATTTCTCGCTCAGCCCTATGTTGCTGCTGCAGTGTGTAGCGAGCATCCTTTTGGCTCTGCAACAATGTCTCCCACATCATCCACCTACGTCTCTGGGCTCTCAGCTGGTTAGACATCCTATAAAAAATAGTATAACACCCTAAAACTAATGCCACTGTTAATTCATACTTGCTAAATTTTTAAGAGAATATACAAGGAAACAAAGCACACCTTAAGGGCAGTCTTTGACTATTTAAATGAATCTTTCTGGGTGCATGCAAATTAAATATTTTCTTGCCTTAATTTATGGAAATATCAATGCAAACCTTTCTTCTTTTGTTGTTGAAACACGCACACAATATTGCAGACTCCTCACAAAGGTATCACAATACAACCCAGATTAGTCCAGGTATTTTTTTCACTTTCTTCTGCTGCTTCTTGAACATAGACTGATGATTCTAATCTTAATCTATAGTTGATTTCTCAAAAATTCAGTAGACTTCTGACAATAGAGTAACAGCAAGTAAGATATGTTCTGTTTTCAGAATTTGCAATGCTTATAAGGGATTTTGGATGTCAGGGAGGAGCTATGGTATAGCCATACAACTACTACCCAGTTGGTCATTGGCCATCATCCCACCTGTTACTTGTGCTTTTCCACCCTGTGTTTATTGGGACATTGGTAGGGTAATAATGTGGCTTTTCATGTAGTTTATGACATGCAGGTGCAGAATAAAGCATTGTTTTTGTGATAATAAAACAAAGTGCTTTTATTGATGGCCCTTTTCTTGTCAACAAGACAATAAACCACTATTTTGTGTGGGGATACATTTTATCTTAATGCAATTAAACACCTGCAAGCAATAAAACAAAGTGCCTTTATGATGGTGTTGTTGCCACCTGCAAAAGGTAATAAAACAGTGCTTTTATGATGGTGTTGTTAATACCTACAGAAGAAGAAGGGCAATAAAACAGAGTGGTTTTATGATGGTGTTGTTGTTCAGACCTGCAGAAGGGCAATAAAACAGAGTGGTTTTATGATGTTTTCGGTACCTACAGAAGGGTAATAAAACAGAGTGCCTTTATTTTCTATAGGGCATTAACCACACAATTTGAATTTCCCCTCAAAACCTACTTGTCCCTTCTATACCTTCTCGTCATAAACCCCACCTCTACCTCCAGTCACTAGGTCTTCATTTGAAACAATATTTTTACTTGTACCCAATGGCTCTGCGGTAACATACATGTTTTCCATGCCTATGGTCTGCAGTTCAAGACTGGCTCATGTCTAGATTTTTTTACACGTTAAATAATATACCTGGCTTTGCCAATTGGCTGACGTCATAACCTGCTATACTATTAAAATAAAATTGTAACCCTTTAATTAAAATAATGTGATTGGCATCTAGGCACCAAAGGGTTAATAGAAATAAAGGGGGTAATATGGAAAGTTTAAAAATAATAAATAAAATTGAAACTCCTTAATTAAAAGCATCTAAGTAACAAAGGCTTAACAGATAAGTCCCCCTCCTCCTTCTGATATGTTTCCAGGGTACAATAAAGTGGTCGCCATCTTGGATTCAAGAAAACCCCAAAAAGAAGGCGGGGCTTAGAAAGTTAACAGGCTCCGCCCTCCGTTAAAGTTAACAGGCTCCGCCCCCTTTCCTCATGCCCTCAGGGCTACGCCATCTAGGCAGGATATACTACTTACTCTCAACTGATGAGAAAGTTGTTTTAGTTATAACAAAACTTAAAACTGCTTTGACATTTTCATGTATTACTGTCTTGTTTCAAGTTTCCCAAACAACTTGCAGGGAAATATTTTTTGAAACTTTGATGCACCTGTGTCAATTGATGGACTGTGCAATCCCATAGCCTTCACGAGAAAAGGTATTTAACAACATGCCCAAGTGTTTTGAAAAGTATATGGATACCCGGATTGTGTTAGATAGCACCAAGGTACCTGTTGAGAAAACAAAATGTTTAAACTGTAGAATATTGACATATTCACATTATTTTGGCACAAACACAGTGAAAGTATTTATTGGTGTAACTCCAGCTGGTCTTATCACCTTTGTGAGTTCAGTGTACGAAGGCCGTGCCTCGGACAAGTCCATTTTTGAAGAGTCAAATCTCCTAGATTCATTGGAACCATATGTGGATAAAGTGATGGTTGATAAAGGCTTCAGAATTGACGACACCTGTGCAGATCATGCTACAGGAATCATACATCCACCTTTCTTAAAAAAACCTTTTAGTTCACATGGCTGAAATCTCTTGAAACTGCAAACATTGCAAAAGCAAGAGTGCATGAATAGCGAGGTATACAGAGAATGAAATTATTCAAAGTACTATCTGGAAAATTAGAATATACTCTTGTTCCCTACATTGATTTTATTGTGAAAATAATTTGTAGGTTTGTTAATTTATCCAAGCCAATACTGGCAGACTGTAGATTTTGATGGAATTTTATAAAATACAATGTTAAATTTGATGTAAATTGTGCTAAAAGCCTATATTGTCTTTACACATGATCTGATTTTATAAAACAAAAATACAGTATCATAGGCATAGAAACAATATTGAGCAGCTGTTTAAGAATCTGTTAGTGTTGAATGTAAATTTTAATCAGACATTGAAAGCATTTTGTCGTCTGTCAAGATTATTTTTTATGTACAAAATTAAGGATTTATTTGTTTAATTTTTATATTATAATCCAGTACACAGAATATATATCTCCATACTAAACACAAAGTTTAGGAATAATATACTCAAAATAAACTCGTTTCAGCTTCCTCAAAAGCAGATTAATAAAGGCCTGATCAGCAGGTACATTCATTACAACAATGCTTTTGTCCTTGCTAGCAAAGAGCACTAAATCACATCTGCTGATGTTTAGAAGGGTCATTCCAAGCTGTACTTGGTCATAGAACTTGTCTCTTTTTTAAATTGTCAATCTGGGTAATCCATTGCACCGTGTTGCTTTTCACAAGGTCTTCTGCACTTATCTCATCACCCTTTACAACAGTTTTAATTTCAACAAGTACAGAAGGTACATTGTTTTCAAATACAATGCCATCAGGTGAATTACCTAGCCATGGTGCCTGAGGAGATGTAAAGAGTCCAAATTCTTTCACATCACAATTGTTTACTCTAGAATACACCTCTCTAGCAATTGGTTCTTATTTTTTCCCATGTTCAGTGTTTTTGTTGCTGCAAAATGTTGACCTAAGAAGTGAGGTAATCTTACGATCCCAATCAGGGTTTCTGGAGCCATACGTGTAAAGTTCATAACAAATGGAACCTGTTATACGCAGCTTTCTTTCATTTTTCCATAAGTCATTGTTCTGTGATTTTGTGTTCTCACAAACTATTTCTGCTTCAATTTGGGACTTTTTTATTATTTTATCATAAAATTTCTTGTGATTAGGTGGTATGTTGTCACTAGGAAATGTTAGAGATAATTCAATCAAAGACTCATTGCTGCCACTGACACAGTTCGAAAACAATGTTTTAACATCTGGGCTCATATCAACTTCCTGTGACGCTTCTCTTCTAGCAAGCAATTCTGCAGTTTGTCATCCTGCCAGATGCTTGGCTAATACAGAATCCGGTACGACTTTAATTAGCCTATCTCTAAATATTTTTAGTCATTTTTCCTGAAGTTTTGGAGGAAGGTGTGTTTGACTTATGTGACACATGTCATTAACTTTTGTAGCCTTGTAAAAGGCTTTGGTATTATTCATTTTGCTCCATTTTTGCTGTAAATCTGTGCAGCTGTAATCCTCCAACTCCTCTACAGAAGTTCTGTAACACCAGATATATAAATATACTGTAAGTTCAACGAGGCTAAGACCAACAGGTAGGCCTGCTACTAAAACGATTAACTTACCTGTAAATGTATAGCAGAGTTCCGATGCAGTGTTTGCACTGGCCAGACTGTCCTGCCTTGCAGGTACAAGACACCGAAAACCTTGTTTCTTCTACGTTAGCATGTTCCTTTACTGATTTTAAAATGATCTCGTGAGGTTTGCCATTGATGTCAGATGTTTAAAGGCAGAGTGCCATTATTCGGCATTTTACATCGTTCTTTTCTACAAATCCTCAGCAAACAACATGCCTACCATTTACAATTGCCTCTCCTTCCGTTAGGCATCTAACTTTATTACCAATATAATCTACTATACTTTTTAACCTTATTTGAAATTTGCTCCCATCCATTAATTCTCAATGAGCGAAACGTGCGTTTGTTTACATTTTGTACCCTGTACCCGCACCATTTTGAGGCGAGAGCTGCGCTGCCTACATTCCGCTGCAGAAGCGGATTGTATTATAAGAGGGAAATAATTTTTGGATGACCTATGTGTAGCTTTCCATGCTTATTTATGGTGGGGTAGAGGCTTACATAGTCATAGTGCGCAATTTGCTCATCTTGCTGTGCTTTTGCTGCATTTGTGCGACCACCGAAAAGGCATCTCTAGGATCGAGCATTTCCACCACCGAACATTCATTTACAAATTCACGCATTTCGGTATTGGTCTTAAAGAAATGGTCAAAATCACACCCACATTTCGATAACCGTGTTTTTCTTATAGCATTCTGGTTCGGTCCAGCGTTGAGGCAAAGGCTTCCCCCATGGAGCATTGACGTGAAGCATTGGCCATCCCAGATTTGAAGCACCTGGGACATCCACGGAAATAGCAGCTATGAAACTCATTAACGGTGTTGATGCTCTCGTGAAAACCATCTGCATAAAATCTTCCTTAGAGCTATAAAATTAATTTTACAATGAATCTTTCATTATCTAAAACTAGACTGGGAACAATGCACGGTCAACGTTTACCTTGCGTACCTTATTAAGCTGGAAGGTTTGGCGCAATTTGGAAAGAGGCATTGCTAAGAAATTATACGAATCAATAAACTTCACTTTATGTGATTTCACAGACAAGGTTATCAATTTACTGCCCATGAAAATTACATCAGGCGTAAAAAGGTTGTTTTCATACAAGTATTCTAAGACAAAAAAGCCATCACACCCCTTCTTGTAATGCTCAATAAAAATATACTTTTGTCGCTGATCTGCAAGTCTACGCATGTCTTTGAATATCCAATTGCAAAACTTTTCCCTAGCAGTAAAAAAAATGATCAGTTTAAAATGTATACTGTTCATGACCAGCCTGATCAGGACTATTTTCATGCTGCACTACTACAAAATTGACCTTATGAATGTCGGTTTCTTGCATTGCCTCAAGTGTCAAAATAATAAATAATATTGTTTAGGAACTGGCATTTCTCTTCTCCACCTTTTAACAGGATTATCATCATCATTGTCATCACGCTTACGCTTATCAATTCGACCATTTTTAATCTCGGGGATCTGCATGAAACATAAATTTTTTCGATCGACCATTTCTTTGCAAATGGAGCAGTGACGTTTGCCACAGTTGTGTTCCAAGTTCTTGTACTTGTGCAATAAGCAGATGCTGCAATGCTGTACTGACCCACATGTGCCATTGCTAACGTGAAACGCTAAATATGTATTCCCCCTAAAGAACCTATTGCAGACGAGACATTTTATTTTTGCAACATCATCTGATGCGTGGCAGTGTTCATCATAGCAGGAATTACACTTTTTACGCATTTGTGCGTTTCAAGATGATTAGTACCTACGATTAATAAAACAAATGTAAACTTTTTAAATCTTTCCATGAGAATAACCATACTGTATACGCCGCAATGTCTTACCTTTTAAACATGTCCAGCAGAAATATGATGTGTTGTTGAATGCGGCCATACTTGTAAGCACGACAATGCTTGTTGAAGAGAAGGAGCGAGACCCTTTTGGTGCAGGTTTCAGGCCCCACATAAACAGCTGAAAAGTTAGCATCGGCACTGTAAACATAGAGACGGTAGCCCTGTGGCCTCAAGAAATCTTAAAACTTTTTAACTTCGGGAAGACCACATGGTTGGTTGACATTCACGCCAGCTTGGATACACAACTGGTGAGCTTTGACAAGCTAAAGCTGACCTGTTTGAAATGCAATTTGTCCGCGTTGGTGGCACTTGCTTCATGATACTTGAAATTGGCCATGGCCACTATTAGTGCTCATGCTAAACACAGGTGATCATCATTGTTTATTGTTGTGATAACGCACTGTTTCTTTAAAAGCCAGTTGAAAAGTTCAATGTACATTCGTTTCTGGAAACTTCTAAAATGATGCCAGCCAGAGCCCGGTTCCGGCATGACCGTGTGGATAATATTCAGTATCACACCATCAGAGCCTAGGCCAGTTTTGTCGTTGCTCTAATTCACCTTCATAAATTCACTTAGAATCCTTTCCCTGTGATGTTATCCAGCTGCATGAATGGAAAGTTTATTGTCCATTTCCATGCATGACTTCCCATGTGGAAACTGATTATGTCGTGTGACTTCATATTTACCGTTGCCTTAGCTATATCAGCATCGAAAATGGCAACCACTTTGTCATAATAATTTGAAGCCTCTAAGTTTTCAAGATTTTTGAATTCCAGTGTAACTGCTGCAGTGTCGAATTTCCTGCACCATTTATAAGGTCCAGGCTTTATTATGAAATGATCCTCGGTGACAAAAGAATTCTCCTGTTGCTTTGGAGGTTGAGGAACATCATCGTTGTAGTCGGGCCGATTAGAGGGTCTAGGTTTTGGTGACCATTGGGGTTCATTTGCATCATAATCGTCTGATTGTGTTGACAGACCAGGTTTTGGTGACCATGGGGGTTCATTTGCATCATAATCGTCGGATTGTGTTGACAGACCAGGTTTTGGTGACCATGGGGGTTCATTTGCATCATAATCGTCGGATCATGTTGACAGACCAGGTTTTGTTGACCATGGGGCTTCATTTGCAGCATAATCGTCAGATCGTGTTGACGGACCTGGTTTTGGTGACCATGGGACTTCATTTGCAGCATAATCTTCGGATCGTGTTGACAGACCAAGTTTTGGTGACCATGGGGCTTCATTTGCAGCATAATCATCAGATCGTGTTGACGGACCAGGTTTTGTTGACCATGGGGCTTCATTTGCAGCATAATCATTGGATCGCGTTGACTATCCTGGTGTAGGAGATCTTGGGGCTTGAGGTAGGGCATCAGTGGTTAGATGACCACTGATTTGAATGATTCCGTCTATCCCTTGCTGATCTAACACCTCATTGATTAAAGGCGAGAACTGGATTTGCTGATTTAGAAATTCTGTAAATGCAGGATCCATATTCATAAACGCTTCCTCAACATAAGAAGCCAAGTCCTCGATACCTTCTTGGAGATTAAGGCAATCACATACACATGCTGTGCTATGATTTACTGGTGGGGGCATCTGTTGGGACATTGAGATGCCTGTTAGACATTTGTCTACGAGATCATTGTTCATTGAATTAACCCATTTGCTAGTAGGTGTTGAAATCACGTTTATTTCTTAAGCCATGTCAGTAGTAGGAAACACCCAGACTGCGTAAGTGGGTGGCGCAGTAGGGGTGTTTTTCCCCCCACTTTTATTAGGGGTAAAAAAGTCCCCTAATTAATGGGGTAATACAATTTTTTTCTTTTTTTTCTTTTAAGGGGGGATGGTGTATGGGAATGGGGTCACCAGAATTAAGTTTTTTTTTAGGAGGTACATGTCTGGGGAAGGGGGGCCATAAAAATAAAGTGTTTTTATTTATTTATTTTTTTAATTTTTTATAGCACTATATGTCTGGGGAAGGGGACATAACAAAATATATAAATATTTTTTGGTGGGATTTTTTTTC
>JAQGAE010006125.1:0-10480 GCA_034696685.1 Julus scandinavius
ATCTCTTTTGGTTTGGCTGGAATTGTGTTTTAAAATTTCACCCATTGAAAGTGATAGGGTTGTGATTCACCTTAAAAGCGCACATGCACTGTTGTTTCAGCCCACCTGGCAATTGGTATTAGTATTTTTGAATTTTGGTTTGTTTAGTAATTTGTAATAAATATGAAGAGAGGAATCCTTGGAGCATGGTCGTGGCCAATCCTAATTTTATTAATTTTATGTTCGATTATTTTCAGAGTACTCCAAATGTTTGGGACGATTTTGACGAATGCTGTGTGTATGTACTGCATTTCTTCCAAACTAGCAATCCAATAAAATAGATGAAGGTAATTAATATTTAGAATTTTTTGAACTTTTAACTTAACAAAAAAATCCGTTATCTAATAAATCAAATTCGTCATTCATTTTAAAATCTTATACGCTCGTAAATATAATCACTAACTTCAAACCTAAACAAACAATTTCAAAACACGGAAAGGAAACTTAAGATTTTTTTTTTAAAACCAACATAATTGTGGTAAACAAATCACAACTCATAAATCTGTTTAAGACTTAAAACAGTGTCAGACACGCCTAAAATTATTGCGTATTTTAGTATGCAGCAAAAGTCATATGCTTTTCAAAAATTCCAAGAGTTGTTGGGGGTTCCCCTTCCTCTCTTGATTTTAGATTACACTTCCGCATTTTTTGTTTGTTAATGAGATGCTTGAATGAGTTGCTGCAATTTTAAAATCGTGGTGTCAAATTGGGGGAAAAAAAAACAGAATCAGTCTTCCAAAATGTTAAAATAAAAAACATTGATAAACTAAAATTTAAGAGCACTATCAAAAATATTCCATAAATCTATTACACATTAACATTAATTCCAGTTATGGTCATTCATTATAACGAGGAAACAACAGTTCATTCATTCACCAACTACTGTATGTTAGGTGCTTGTTATTTATAGATTACAGTATATGACCCATTGTCTTGCGGATGTCAATTAATCATAGATTGTATAACACCAAGTCATGAGCGTGCCAATTAATCATGGATTAAATGACCCCCACCCATTGTTGGTGCCGTGTATTGCACATGCTTACTTTGTTATAATGGTCTGGTGACACTTAACCCCTCGACATATTATCCCTAACCTAAGCATTTAAGCGGGATTAAGAGTCGGGGGTTACAGTGTCAACGGGATTATCTATCACGGTCCATACACAGTTATAATATCAATTGAAATTACTGTATCTTATATGCAGAATGATACACAATTAATAGTGCGATTTTGGAGATCTTGGAGATAGATCTCCCTTTACAAATTCAAGAAATTTTACAAGTGTGATTTTCCTGCTCTAGAAATAGAATTTTTTTTCTGCATTATATGTGCGATTTTCTTAGGTGAAAGAGCAAGGTAAAAACGCCAATTTTTAAAAAATTAAAAATACGCCTTTTCTATGCTAAAAGTGCGATTTTTCTAAGGTAAAAAACACAGTGCGATTTTTCTAAAGGTGGCGCCGCACATGTGGCATTTGTCAAGTACTTCGTCAAATGCCACATGTGTGTATCGGGCACTCGCCTATTTGCCCAATACTTGGCCTGTCCCACCAGAAGTCGGTATTTCGTCCCAAGTCAAAGTGGGCCAATATTTACATAGCGAACGTACACATATTCGTCGAGTGGTTTACCAGCAAAAGATAATATATGAATGAAACGATACCTTACCTGATTCATCAATCAGTTTTCTACAATATAATTTGTGTGCTGAGATATAATTTTAATTATTTTTGCTGTGAGTACAATTTTAACTATGTTCCCGTAAAAACTTGACACTCGGCAAATATGCGTATATGTGTGTAGCGGTGAGCTTGCCATTTGGCAAGTACTTTGGCAAAGGGGAAATATTTCCCATCAATTCCAAATATTCCACAATAATTTCCCCATCTGGTGAATAAATATTTAATAATAATAATAAAAAAGGGCAACTATTTGCCACTTGCCAAATATCCCATGTGTGGCGCCACCTTAAGGAAAAACGCAATTTTTTGTGTGTTAAAAGTGCAATTTTCTGATTTAGAAATGCAATTATTTTGCATTGAAAGTACTTTTTTTTTTATAAAAATGTAATTTCTATTTCACCTGGGCCAATTCTCTGCTCTGCCTGGCCGAAATACTTCACTTCCAGATTTTGGACCTTATCCCCCTCCCCCTTCAAAATGATGATGACATATACGGCCTTGCTAAGAACTAATTTAGTTACGTTCATACGTTGTGAATCATTTCCTTGCTAGGGACAATTGAAATGCATTTTTGTTTTAACAAACATCTCCTGTGCAAGATCTCCAAATACATGCTATGGCAATAGCACGCCCAAATTAATTGCACAAACATCCCATAAACAAATATGTATTTCAATAAATATACCCACCATTTAAATAAGCATTCGAGTTTTGCAGATGTCATGATTTCTAGAAACTACAACTTGCAGAACATATTTACATTTATAAAAGTATTTTCAACCTTTTTCAGGGTAGGACACTAATTAACTAAACTAGGTTTAAAAGTGTTCCGGCACACCAGTTGAAAATCACTGAAATGCAACTAATTATATCGAAAAGAAACCCCAAACCAGAGACGAAAGCGAAAATTGTCATTGTTTTATAAAACTTCAATGAGGTATATTTTGGCGAAAATTTAAAGAAATGCAGAACCAAATTACCAGATCAAATTTGTTTTTCAACAATTTTTCATTATCTCATGGCACACAACACTATGAAATAAATAAAGCTAAAGTTATGAATTTAAATGAGCATAAAGAAGATAATAGAATTTTTTTCTTAAAAGTTTTGTTTAAATAAAATCATTTCTATCATCCCCCTAATTTCCAGGGCACATCTGGTTAATGCAGCAGAACAGAGGTTCACAAGCTGTTTTGATAACCTTAATGATTTCTTGATAAGAATAGAAAATATTATCATTTTGAACATAATATGAAAAAATATAATCATTATGAGCATAACATGAGAAAAATATACAAATTAGATTCTACTCTTAAAATTTATTTCATCTGTTATGTAGAGTGAATGACCCCTTCAATATACATTGGGTTTGTAATGTAAAAATTTACAATTCCATTGTTTATGCAATCAAAATAAACTTGATCAAGAATCCTAAATTAAATGCGCGAAAATTCGAAGTTTGTTTTGCTATCCCAGTAAATTCTGATACATAACTTAAGCGCAACGACATAGAAAAGATGTACAAATATATTCTAAAATGAAAAATGGCAGTTTCATTCCTAGCATAGAACTGGACAAAAAAATTTAAATAATTAATAACTTTTAACTTTAAATTAAAAGCAATCTTGAATTTCATTTCGCGAATGGACACTTGAAGGAAACAGAATAATAATATGAATCATTCTCGTAATTCAATGTAGGTTTGTAAACCAAGCTGCACAATTATGTTCACAATTTGGCACCTGAAAACATCGTGTAATCAGAAACCACCAGCCAATAGGATTTCAACAACGTGTACACAGTCCTGGAGTGAAAGCGCAAGTAAGCAAAGTACAAATTCCCACATGATTTTATATGAAGTATATAGGTGGGGGCACAATCTCTTGAAATTTGCACGTGAAATGTTGATATTGGGTATTTTGTTTTTGATATCAAATTCGCTGTTATCTGCTTCCTCGTAACAACGAGTATCAAATATTGGCCTGGCCTTTCCATGTTATATTGTTCCATTTCCACGTATTGCGATTTCTAATCGCCAATTTATCAAATTTCAAACTTCCAAAATTTAGCTTTCTAATCAAGGAACATATTAGGGGATTCCCCTGGCGTGTTTTGAAATAGAAAAAAATAAACAAGGGCGATAGCAGTTATGGCGCTGAAATCCTTTGTTTAGATTGCACCTGTACTGCTTGTGTATACAAAGATAACAGAACTAGATCCAGGCTCTTTGGCCGTTATGAAACAACAGAAGTTCACGTATTTGCTTGCAAAGTGGACTAAAGAATCCTCCCATTACCACGTAGAGGACGGGTTATGTGTTTAACAACTTTATAAATTCAAAGAACTTTGCTGATAAACTGTTTTAGGGTTTTTCCCCTGTTGATTTCGTTTTGAAGTGCCAATTCAACACGATGATAGCCTATTTCATCTAGTTGCGATATTCTATTGGATGTTGTTGTGTTTTTCTTAAGCGAAATTAATGGGCTCTTTATAAATGATGCCAAATCATAAATACATTTTCATATTGACTTTTGTCGAAGGCTTTCATTGCAATTAACTCTTCTGCTACAAATGTGCGAGAAAAATTAACCATTTATCAGCCACTTAATAAAAAGTGTTAAGGAAATGGATAGATACTACGTGTTTTCCAACTATTAAAACTTGTTGAATGAATGGAGATGTTTGTTTGGCGAGTTTTGCTGTTTTTTAATTGACACTTGCAAAATGGGCTGCCCAAAACAACCCCAGCAGGTGGTCATTTATATGCATGTTAAAAACAGAAAATAGGAACAAAATTAAATGTATATGTACGATACTTGAATCTAAATACAGAGTTTTACCACGATTTAAGCTAATTTTTCTTAGTACTCGCTGTATTTTTGGAATCGTGCAAACGTGCAGGAATTTGGGGGGAAAAGCATAAACTCATTTTCTGAAGACATCCTGATTGCCGGGTTGTTTGGGTTTTTCCTCTGCCCGGCCAAATTGTGTTACTTACTTTGTAGTTACAGTAGATTCCTGATTATCAGACTGCCGGTAAGGAAATTTTTGTTTAGTTTTTGTGCAATGGGTTTTTCACCCTGGCAAATGGGTGAAAATCTTACAGTTGTCAAGTCCTCAATTGAAGTTATTATTACCAAACAACCTATTTCTGCGCAGTGGCGTCCTCCACTGGTATCTGGAAAACAACATTGATTGTACACCCATATCTCGCTTTACGGCCTATAGATACGTTCTGGAAAAGATGGTAGTAAAGCGAAAAAGCCGTAAAACGAATCAATATAGTTTTTTGGCTGTATATGTTTTTTTTGTTGCCGTATAACGAAGCATTGTGGGCCGTAAATCGAAAAATTGTCATAATTATAAAAGGCCGTTATATATAGCGAAATGCTGTATAAAGAGCGGCCTTAAGGCTCCTTCACACTAGACGTTTTTTTAACGTTACGTCATGACGTTGCGTCCTTACGGCTTGAAGCTTACGGCAACACCCTACACATTTTACGTTCTGACGTAGCTTGCAGCGGCATCCATTGAATATAAAATGTACTTATCGTCTGATCTTCGATGCAAGAGAAGAACGTCTGCTTTTTTTCAACTCTCTTCGCATTGGTCCAAATTTTTCAGCTCTCTTCCCATTGGTCCAAAATAGAAACGATCCTATTCCCCTTGAGTTCCCTTACGTCGTGCCGTAGTTGTCTGCTAGTGACGTCAAACGTCCACCGTAAGGCAGAACCGTAAGAAAAACGTTCTAGTGTGAAGGAGCATTTATAGCGATGTATATGTAGGTGTATTCTATTACTTAAAATAAGTGTACTTATCAAGTTTCGACAATAATGAGTTAAATATATAATCCAAAAAGTCCATTTCAATAATTTGGGCGCCCACTAGCCACCCGCGTGCTGGTCCATCCTTAAGGGTGATTACACCCCTATCCCATTCAATGGGAAAATTTGCAAAGACACTAACAGTCAAACAAAAAAAAATTAAGTAAAAATAAAAAAAAATTAACATAGCTTTATAAATCAGCAAGGTACTGATCGTGTCATTTTACACGTTCAAATAGTAGATTTTTTAAAATTAAATTATTATTTGAATTTTTGTACTCACAACTTGCCTATCTCATGCTGCCACCTGCTGGCAGCGCATGCAAAATAACGGACATTTTTCAAACCTGTATATTAATTTTAAAAAAATCAACCATTTCAAAGTGAAAACCAACAATATGAGGCCCTTGCTGATCCATCAAGCCACTTCAAACAATTCTCACCCCCACTTAAACCTCCCTCATTCAACTGTGAGTATCTTCGCAAGCCTGATCCATTGAAAAGGGGTTGTGATCCCTCGTAACCCTCCTTTCTCGCTACGCCTCTGATTACATGAGACGGTGATTTTCATTAAATTTTCGTTAAACAACTATTTAAAGGCGATTATATCTTTAGAACCTAATGGCAATTTAACAGTCGATTAAGTAGATGACCATTATAAAACCCACAAAAAATGGTGCTTTCTAAACCATGGCAAACGTTTAAAGAAAAGGGTCAAATGTCATCTATTGAAACCAGTGGCATAGTGAGGATATTTTGAGTTCGGGAAAATCAAAACAAATTTGCGTATCTCCCACACTTCTTTTGGTATCTGGAAAACAACATTGTAGCGTTATTTAAATAAGTGTACACCTATACATTGCTATACGGCATTCCGATATAACGGCCTTTTTTAACGAGGGCACTTTTTCGATTTACGGCCCACAATGTTTCGTTATACGGCAAAAAATAAATGCTGTACTGCTAGCGACCTTTGTATCAAAATAATTGATTCCCTTATATGGCTTTTCGCTTTATGGCCAACTTTTCCAAACATATCCTGACCATAAAGCGAGATTGATATAGGTGTACTTATCGAGTTTCAACAATAATGAGTTTAATATACACCTATACCTCGCTATGCTGCCGCTCTTTATACGGCTTTTTAAATTATGGCACTGCTTCGTTATACGGCCAAAAAAATGCTGTAATTAAAGAAAGGGGCCAAACAAATATGATAAGTTACCCCAATTTGCACAAACAAGGTCGTATTTGGCTAACAATAAAACAACTTATGGGTTTCACTTCGTTTAAGAAGGCAAAAAATGAAATGAAAATCACAATGTAGAAAAATTTGATTTGTTATACGGCTATTCCTATAGCAGTCGTTAAGCGTTAATATATATTTGAATTGCGAGAAAGATTAAAACGTTTGAATAACCCCAAAGATAACTTCTTGCGTATGGACCTCAACATATCCCAATTTAGAGAGTGGAACATTTCTGTCACACTCGCGGAATGTTGGTAATTGCCCTTAACAAATCTGGCTGCCCTGCGCTGGACAATCTCTATATCTTGAATATGAACCATCTTTTGAGGGTTCCAAATAGGAGCGCAATATTTCAGCATGGGGCGAACCAGAGTTGCATAACCAGTTGTAAAAGTTTTGCCCAATGCAATCATTTAAATTAGCTTGACTATAGCTGCCAAACTATTGGAAATTTTTTTTTATTTGAAAAATGATTATTAAGAATGATTAATAAACTAGACACTTGCTGACTATACGAGTTCTATGCAGTATTTTATCTGGCTCATTCATGGACTTCATCGAATCATCAAACGATGATAGATGCTATAATTGTCAATGAATTCGATTAGTTTGTTACGTAGGTGGGTTGACACGTTGTCTTATTATTTTCCATATCAACTTGGTTTCCCCAGTTGCCACTGGTGATTTACAAGGTTGTGATAATTTTGCTGGTGACTAATACTCGATCTTGGTGCCAACTTCCAGTGCACTTCTTTGGTAAAAATAAGTTGTAGTAAAATTATTATATGTGCTTGTGCAGATTTTTGAATAAGCGCTGCATTGTTATAATATTTCTAATTAATCATATTGTCGAGTGGGTAAAGCATTTTTTAATTATTTTAAATTTTCCAATAATTGCTGGAAGGTAAATAAATTTACTCATGCTTTTCGATAGTCCAGCTTAGGTTGAACATTTTGCAAAAGATTTAGAGAATTCAGAAATTTCTCCATCAGAGTAAAACGACCCTATAGTTTCCCAGAATGTAATTCAAGAACAAAAACTTTACTGAAAGTTAGTAATTTTCTTAAACTTAAAAATTATTTGTATATTGACTATAATTTGCATGTCATACTACGAATCCTACATTTTTAGCTAAAAGTTTATGTTCATGTAATTAAACGATTCCAGGTTATAAACTTTAATGTTAACTTTAGGTACTGCAATCAGCAAATATATAGTTGATGATATCCATATTTGCTGGTATGAACACCTAGCTGCGTTAATTTCCAAAAGTTGATTTTTTTGAAAAAAAAAAAATTGCATGACTCCCATGAACACATCAACCAAAATTACCCATCATTCAAACCAAAACTAGTATATCTTAATATAAGGTCATCAATAGACTTGTTTGACACTCCTCCTTATTTGAAATAACGTTTGCCACTCCCTAGGGAAATTCCCTCATGAGCGACAACAATGCATTTTAAATTGGCTGTACCAATTTTATAATAAAGCTAATTGAATTTTAAGTGGTTGAAATATCTTTTCAGGCTAGGGGAATTTCAAACAATGTTTAGTTGTGGCATTAAATTGATGCCAGCTTCGAAGAAACTTATAGTGCTGTGTTTTTCCAAAATGGTGGGAATTCCTTATTTTTTTATTTGTGGAAAGGCTTCTGGGGTTCGATCATTTGGCCAGTGTCCAGCAACTGACTGTCCAGTTTAGTGCGGTGAAATATTTATTACATTAATTTCATACTCGTTATAATTTGTTTTTGAAATACCTTAAGGGGACGCTTAACCTAGGACCAACCTATATCTGTAATGTATTATGAAGGCCAAAATATTGGCATTTTTTCGCTTGCATATATTTTTACTACTTGGACCCAAAGTTATTCAGAAAAAATTAACATGGCAGGTATAAAGGCTTGATTTAGGTTAAACTTCGCCTTTTGATTATGCTGACCTAAATGGACAAATTAAAAACATATATATAGCGTGTTCTTTTGTTTATCAAAAAGAAGCACATCTAAGTAGAACAATAAAATTCCATTGTTTTGATGTTAATTCAAATTTATTTTTTCTATTTGTTTATTCTGTTCAGAATAGACGACGTAAAACTGCAAAGTAAAATCTTGTTTTCATTGTTTTTCTTATTCTTGCCCCATGCATCATTCTTCAGAAATTCACTAAGTGTGTTATTTTCCAACATATATATTATTACCAAATTATTAAAATCTTTTAAACTGTCATTTTAACATGATGGAAATTGAAGTTTCTGCACACGTCCTCATTGTTGGTCACGCAAATGATACTTAAAGAAGAAAAAAATCGGAGGCCAAACCTTCGAAATTAATACAAACACGCATCTTCTTATAAATTATTCACATAAAAAAATACTATAATGAAATACTAATAATGAATGCTAAGACACTAATGCCGGTATGTTATTTAGTGCCATGCACATTGCTGCGCAAAATGAGAGAAAAGCTATTATAATATATTACAAATACAGGTTTTACTTTCTTAAAACCTGAAAATCGAAATACACAAAAATGATTCAAAAATTACCAAAAATACGTTTCTCAAAATTCCAACATTAATGATTAATTCAGGTAATTCTTATAAAGGATCGAGCCTGTGGATATTTTGTAAAAATTGCAAAGGTAAATTACTTCAGAAAAAAGAAGGGCAGCCGAGTGGGTTACGTGCTTGCCTCTCGATCCTAAGGTGCAGGGTTCGCTCCCTGGTCGAGGTCGGTGGGAATTTTTACCGATGGGAGAAATTTCATAAGTGGCGGCTCTTTCAGACCAGAGTTTAAACCAAGGTCCGGTGTTGATTGTTGCATGTTAAAGACCCCTCGAGAAGGAGTGGAAGTCCCACCTTGTATAGGCAAAATTCCCAGGTAGGTGAGGAAGGCACATCCCCTGGCGTTGGTGTTTAGCCCTAGTTGCAGAAATAGGCCAACGTTAAAAATCAACAAACAAACGAACAAACAAACAATTAATGAAACGAAATTAACACATTAACCACACCCTCCCACCAGTGCATTTATCCAAGGTGCTCTTTGTCTCCCCACTTTAGATAAACTAGATACTTTGACTTCGTACCCAATTATCAATCATCAATCAGCTGTTTTTTTATGAATGTAATATCAATGGGAAAATTGCTGCCTAAAATAGCCACAGATTTGGTACTTTTCATTGATGGCAAATGCAAAGAACCGAGTTTCGATTCTGTGATTAGCACGAAACATATTGTCATGTCAACTTCCTTTAATTTTTCCAATGATCATTTTTTACCACTCATGCATTTATGCTTAATATTTTCCTCGCCAGTTTTCATTTTATACACTATATTGGAAACCTCTTAAGACATCCTTGATAGTACATAATGTACGTTACTTTATGCATGCATGCGTATAGAACAGGACTTGAACCTTGTACTTGACTCATGGAACATTCAACAAAATAGCCGCAGGAAACTCAAATACATTACTTCTGTAGAGTTTAAAAGTTAAAAATGGCATATGACGAGATTGATCACGAATGATTGTAATGCCGAGTATTAGTCATTCAGCATCCAAGGAAAAAAAATTATCTCACCATCCTCCACTCTAAATATCTACACTTACAGTATGTAAAATTTATATTCACCCCACCACCTTGTCCATGCTATGGATGCTTATAACATGTTTCATAATC
>JAQGAE010006126.1:0-10479 GCA_034696685.1 Julus scandinavius
GTGTTGTTCCGCTCGTATTTAGTATTGTTTTTTTTGGTAGAGTTGTTTTTATGTTGTATATGTACCACATATATTTTGTACAAGTATTGGTGTTCCGCTCGTGTTCAGTATTGTTTTTTTTTTGTAGAGTTGTTTTTGGAAAGTAGACAATCTGTAGATAATATGAAGTAGATAATCTGTTCCAGTGCACCAAAAAATGTAAGTAATTTTAAATTCCGTAAAGATAAAATGTAATGCCAAAGCACATACAAAAAGTGTAGCACGGTAAAAACTAGTATGAAAAAGCGTGTATAGATGGCGTTGCAAGCTTTTTGACACAACGTTGACGTAAAAAGTGTGTAGGGTGTCGCTGTAACGTAAGCCCACTTAACGTAGTAAAACGTGGAAGTGTGAAGGAGCCATGAATATAATCACTAATGTGCACCTAGCCTAAGAAGTCAAATGTTAACTTTTTCCTTGTATAAAGGTGGATATGCACCAAAGCAAACACGGTTTCCGAAACATGTTTTGAACAAAAGTTTGCTTCAAAAAACATTTAGCGACAAATACGTGTTTTCAGCGAACATTTCATAGTTTGCTGGTGATTGCTCAAGAGGTGGTCTATATCTAAGAAAATAATGTTTGCTGGTCATGGCGCTCCTACCGAGGCCTGTACACGACAACGTAGCGATCGGTTCAATGGGCTACGCTATCTTATTGTCCCTGGTAGGAGCGCCATGACCAGACAACATCAAGCTCCGCCTTGTTTCACTGAATGGATTTTTCGGTGCGTACACTATGTTTTTGCTGGTTTGTTTAAAGCCTGTTTGTCGGAAATTGCGGTTCAGAATTTGTTTCTGTTTCTCTGCTTACGTTGTCTTTCCATATAGGAAGTCGAATCGCACGGTCCCGAAAGTACAATTCTAATGTAATTTTTCCCGCTTAATAAGTTTTCGAGTCACAATTCACGTATCGATCTACCGAAATGGCGATATATTTGAGAAATACTTAAAACTCGCTAAAAATCACGCTCCACAAAGTAATGAAAGGAGAAACTTTACCGCTGGAATAAGTTAACCGTAATTTTAAAAGTGGAAACTAAAAGTAAAAACGTAAAAGTAATTTTTCGACCGAGAGATACACGATGTAACGTTACAAGAAAACGCTCGTAACAGGAATTGGGTTTTAGTTACTGCATATTCATTGTGCCGGTTATGACCGTAACACATTTGCGAAACTTTCCCGTTTAGAAAGTTTCCCCACTTGAGAAGTTTGAAAACTCCGGTCCCTTGAAAAACTTCTTAACAGGGTTCTATCGGAACTGTCCATTCATACGTACGTGTCCGGTTCCTTCTTTATGCAGTAAAAATGGTATGTTAAATTTGGATCCGATGACCAACGGATAGCGCGAACAAGTTGTTGCTTTGCCGATGAACTTGACCGCACCGTTGTCGTTGTTCATGAAAAACTTTGAATTTGGTTCATCGCATTTCAAAGTGCCGTACACGAAAACTCTGTAAAGCGGCATCTGAAAATTTGGTAAATTTTTAGTTAATCTTCACAATTTTCAAAACTTACAAAAGTACAGGAAGTTTTTAAATGAAATTTTCAGCATGCGATAAAGTCTTAATTTGGAATTTTTATAAATTTTGACATTTATATTAGGTTTTAGTTGTATTGATTTTGGATTTTATAAATTTAATAGAAACTTTCGATTAGGAAACCACGACTTATTTTTGTATCGTGCAAAACCAAGCTTTTGAAATGTGTATTTTATATCAAAAATTCTGAAGTTTGTATTTAAATTACATAATACCTAAACTTATAGTATGCATAAATATAAAAGTTCAATTAATTATATATAATTATATTACTTAATATATTAATGTTACAAATTTGATTTCTAAATAATATAATTCATTCCAAAAATTTCTAAAATTATTTCAGTAATTTTTGAGAATGTTTTATGTCATTCGAGTTTTATGGGCCACCCTGTATCTGTTGTCTTGCACTTTGTGGCACCCTGTATCTCCTCATTGCCTCAATTGCGAAATGGCAAAATAAACACATGTTTAATGCGATTGCGCAAGAGGTTAACGTGCGCACGTGCGAAGAATTCGTTCGGATAGCAAGAATTCTAGCTAAATTCGCGTTCGATAGCATATTTTTTACTTACTTTTCACAAGAATTTATACTTTTTTTCTTCCTTTTTTGATTCAGGTGGTGTGTGTCCCTTTAACCTTTGCTACGTGAATGATGACGTAATGCTGTGACGTAGGGGCGAAGTAAGCCGCCAGAACGTAAGCCGTTAGCCGTCATTAAGTAAGCCGACGGGTAAAAGCCATAAAAATCTTGACGAAATTCTCCTATGATTATTAATCTTATAACCACGATTATAAATGAATTTTTTTTTGAAAATTTTGGATAAAAATTAAATTTTTCATTAATATCATGACTATATTTAATCCACCAAAAAACCGTGCTTATATTTTAATATTTAAGAATTTATCCAAAAAATAAAATACAACTACTACCAATATATATATTTAAATTTTATATAAATTTGTATTTTAAATAATTTTCATGTTATTTCATCTTATGTTGAGTTCAAAAGTTTGTTTAAAATGTTTTAAATAATACAAAAAAGACGTATTTAGCCCATAGTTTTCAAGTCACCCTGTAAGTTTTAAGGTGTGTCGTCTGTCGGCTTACCTCGTGTCGGACGCGGGCGCACGTGCTCCCGAAACGTCATCAATGTGGAATGCCGCCGGTATTCGAAATCAAGATGGCGGATGGAGGAAAAAAATCGAAATTTGTAAGGATTCAATTTCAAGATTTTCAGCACTCAAATGGTTAGTTTTTAATTTTTTTAAAAATATTTTGTGTTGATAATGGTGTCAAGATCCCCTGTTCTGCGAATCGATAATTTCGAAGTGTTTTAATGTGAAGATGTACCAACAAACTTTTAAATCTGGCATGGTCCAAAAGTTTGTTGTTCGAAAGGCTTAAAATTTAAATTTATAGCAAATGCAGTAATAATGTTGCTATTAAATGATGGCAGATAATGTTGGGGTTTGTTATAATGTATGTAAAACTACTTGTTACAGGATTCTGTAATAAGAGAATATTTCATGAATTCGATGCACTTTGAATTGAAAAGTTTGAGGATTAGGCCTATACTACAGAACTTAATACTTGAGGACTAATTAGAAATACATAAGGATCTAATTAAAATAATGGAAAAGGAAATCAACAAACTGGTTTTCCATCTACAAATTTTGAAACACCCGCAATGATCACTGAAAATGTTTGTGTTCACTAAACATACTAAACTAATACGACTAAGGGCAAAAATCCATTCCAATTACTGGAACAGTCAATTTCAGCATCCATTTTAAAATTTTAAAACATCGATATTTTGGGGACTTTTCCTGTGGAAAAATAAAACCAAACCCATCCAACAAATTAATTAGTTTTGAAAGTATTAATAATGAGACTAACAATTTTTCTGCCCATTTATTTCACATAAAAAATGCCACAAGCCTGCCCAAACGAAATGAGGACCATATAACATACATATGTTCATCCCAAACCAAATGAGGACCATATATCATATGGTCCTTCCAAACCAGAAGAGATCGAATCATATAACATATGGTCCTCATTTGGTTTGGGCAGGCTTGTGGCATTTTGTGTGAGACACAAGCAGAAAAATCATGTTACAATTGTCACATGCAGGTACATTACACTAAATGTTTGTATTAATTTATGAAGTGTCCGAGTGTGCATATAAGGGGATCTTGGAAATACAACCAACCCCCCACCCACCCCCCAAATCCTACATAGTACAAAAATTCAAGCCCATTCCACAAAAGCATATTATTGGAATATGACCTACGTGGTTTTCCTTTGAGGACCCCTTTTCATGTTTTCAGCACTCATACTGTGGGTCATCAAGAACATGCTTGCTAATTCCTAATCCACTTAGGAGGAATTCAGCCTGGGAAAATCTCTATTGTAGCCTCAAACACATATTTGTCCCATTTTCTTTATGTTAATTTTCATTATTTTCTTTTTTCGTCATTCAGTATATGTTAAAAATACTCCAACTTAAATTTTATGGTTTAAAAAAGTTTTTATTCAAAATTGCCAAGGACTGCAAAAAGCATTTGGTGGCAGGGTGTTGGACAATCCTGCTCTATAGATGAACATGTAACAAAATAAACACAAAACAAAAACAGAAATTCGAAAACATGTTTGCAAATAAAGTTAGCCCACAGTATCAGCAGCATTTGCCAAAAAATGTTTCTTGAAAACATGTTTCGACAAACAGGTTTGAGAAATCGGATTTGATTCCAGTGTTTGCTCTGGTACATATCTGTCCAAAACTGTTTGTCAAAAACATGTTTTTGATTACACCTGCCCAAAACTTGTGGGATCCCTTTTTATTTTGAAAAACAGATTCTTATGCGATTATTCGCGAACATCTCGACGCAGCCGTTTTTCCAATTGCTGATGTGTTTCTTCTTTAATGGATGACAACTGCCGCTTTTTCTTGAGGATTTCTCGAACCTTGTCATCAGATGAAGTGCTGGCAGTTTGTACATCATCCTGCGATTTCTTTGAAATTTTTTTATGTGTGTGATGCATCGGTGAGTTTAAATCAGATTGATCAGGCAGACGTCCTCCAGACTCCGAAATGCGATGACTCTCCTGAATTTTTGCATTTCTTACAGTCTTTTGCAAAATATACTCTATTTTTGTTGCCCATTCTTCTTTAGTGGACGATGTTGGAATGGGTGGAGAAAGTGTAGGTATTGATGGTGGAGCATTGAAAAATGATGATTGAGGATGGATTGGTGGTTTTGTGAGGTTATCTGGTTTCACACACTGAGCAACCTTATTAAGATTGCAGTGTTTTGAGTCTTTATCAGTTGTACAAGGCAGACTGGATTCAACTTTTATCTTCGGGGCACTTTCAGCTTTCTTCAATGTCACTGATTCAACTTTATCTTGAGTTTCGGTAGAGGAAGGGTAAAGACAATCCTCCAGTTTGACACTGATATGTGGACATGGATAACGTGGTGTCACTGATCTAAGAGATGATCTCCTAAGTGATAATCTGGGAGATTTCTTTGAAGATTTAACAATAATTGGTTTTGGTGCAGATTTTGAAGGTGTTAACTCAGTTGCAATGATTGCAGTAGTCATCTTTGGAGATTTGATGGCGGCCGTAGTTCTTGTTTGAGTTGAAGGTGCAATGCTCGCAGAAGTCATACATAGAGGTTTGATGGTCGCAGTAGCCATTGTTGGATGTGAGATGGTCGCACTATGAGTTATTGGAAGTGTGATGGCTACAGTAGTCATCCTTGGAGTTGAAGATGTGATGGTTGTAGTAGCCATTCTTGAATGTATGACTGTAGCCATTGGAGGAGTGATGGTCTCACACATTAGCATTGGAGGTGCGATGGTAGCAGTAGCCATCACTGGAGGTGGAATGGCTGCAACATCCAACCTCGGAAGTGAAAAGGCTACTGCATCAGTCTTCTGATATGTCATGTCTTCAGTAGCCATCCTTGGAGGAGTGATGGCCACAGTTGTCATTAAAGGAGGTGGGATACCTGCAGTATGTGTCCTTAAAGATTCGATGGTTATGGTAGCAGCCATATTTGGAGATGCATTTGCCACGGTTGTTGCAATTGTAGATGGACATGGTAATCCAGCAAAGTGGCATAAATCATGTATGATCTTATTGCTCTTCTCAAAACGTTCTAAAGATTTGGTGTAAAGTTCCTTGAGATATGCCACTTTAGCATCCGATAAGCATCGCCGATGATATTCAAGTTTAAAGTTGCGGCAATACAGAGAACGGTCATGAAGAGCTTTTTCCAGAGCTTGTACAATCTCCTTGTGCAAGTTCAACGTGTCTTTCGGTAAAGGGCTTCTGGTAAAGTCATCAATCAACCCAAACAACTCCTCGTCAGCTTGTCGCCCAAGTTCCATCAAACGAAAAATCAGTTGAAAAGTCGATGGTGGATTTGTTATTCTGATGTCCGCAGGATCGGTGGATGGTTCGGAAACTCCCGCTTGTGGAACTCGTCCCATGGTTTCTTGAGGATTATTGTCCAACTCCTCTTTCAGAAGAGGTTTGGGATCTTCTTGGTGACTACGAAGATGTTCCAAAGACTTTTCTGAGAGTTCTTGCTCTGTGGGAACATGGCAGCTTGTGTTGATCACGTCTCTCACATCGGTCAATATTCTGGACAAAACTTCTTCAGATACTTTTATTTTACTTGTCCCACTAACTGGTTGGTGTTCAGACTCCATGATTGCAACCTTCTCTTGAGGAAATCTAAGTGAGCAGACTCCAATGTCTACAGGATCAGTGGATGGTTCAGAAACTTCCGCTTGTGGAACTTGTCCCATGGTTTCTTGTAGATTGCCCAGATCCTCACCAAGGAGAGGTTTGGGATCTTCACGGTGACTAGAAAGATGTTCCAAAGACTTTTCTGAGAGTTCTTGCTCCGTGGGAACATAGTAGCTTGTGTTGACCACGTCTCTCACATCAGTCAATATTCTGGACAAAACTTCTTCAGACACTTTGGTTCCACTTGTCCCATTTACTGTTTGGTGTTCAAATTCCATGACTGCAGCCCTCTCTCCAAGAAATCTGAGTGAGCAAATGGACGAAATTGTACCTGCTTATATAGGCTCAGAAGGGGAAAACTCCCCTGTTGCCCTCGTTTGATTGGCTAAGACTTCGCCACTCCTTTGTTAGCCTCCTTACTTCCCCCGAAAGTAAATAAACCTGTCCAGCGTTGCTTAGCAACTAATTCTGTCTGTGGGTTACAGAGCGCACAAAAGTTTAAAAACGTTGTTTGAAAACGTGTATATTTTGTAATAGTTTGGGCCCCATTCCAAGTGGGTAAAACGATGACTGGCCCAAAGTTACCCATAATGTGACCCAAAGTAACCCTTAATATGACCCAAAGTATGTTTTCAGTCCCAAAGCTGGCTAAAGGCATAATACAGATAATCAAAAAACGTCAATTAATGGACTTGCATTAATTTATCACCGGAAATCACGTGCGTGCAGTTGGTGTTTTTAAATTTCTCACTAAGGTGTGAAAAAAAATTCTAGGGCACTTTAATTGAAGGGTCGTACAGGTGCTTTTTGCAAAGGGCAATTCAAAAAGGATGTCCTCAAAATAGAAGGAGGGAAGTCTGCTGGCATGTGGGCAGGGGGAGGGATTAAGGTGGGAAAAGTGAGGGACGTCCACTAATGATGGTACTTGAGTTTTAGTGGTCAGTGAAATGGAAAATGGACACCGGATGAAATATGTCGCCAATCCCAAGTGTACTTGAAATTCAAAAAAATCCTCGGGGAAAGTTGGGAATTATGCCTAAATTTGTGTAAAACGCCAATTTTAATCAGAAAAATTTGAACAAATTTCGTGTAATTGGCCATTGGCGCGTTGAGAGAAGCTCTCAACAGCTAGGTTTAAAATGTAGCAAGTTAAAGAACCCTCAAGAGGGGGTGGAAATCCCCCTCGCAGGCTGGCCTGTTGCTCGTAGGAAAAATTGGTGACCAGACCTATATCTCACCAGGAAATTCTTCCACAACAAAATTGTACGCAGTTTCGTGATGGCTCAAGAGCATCCAAAAGTGTATTTTTAACAGATTCATCCTTTAAATCGGGTTTTTCAAAAATGTTTCGTATGAAATTTACGTCTATGACGGCGAGAAAACTTAGTCCTTATGATAAATAACTTAGTATTTGTGGCATAAATGATGAAATAAATTCATGTTTGCAATAAAATGGCGATTATGGTATAACGTCAAGATTTCTTAGTCTTTAGGGTATAACGGCGGGTAAACTTCGTGTTTACAACTTTACAGCAAAAACAACTGAGAAAATTTCATGTTTACTATAGTTTACTATGATTAAACTGTGTCTACAGCACATAAGCCTTCACGAGTCTCCATACAATTTCATTGGTTTAGAAATTTCCTTTGTCCATATATCCTAGATTTTGCCAAATTCCTCATGTAGGTGATGAAGGCTCATCTCCTGGCGTTGGTGTTTAGCCCAAGTTGCAGAACTAGGCCAACGTTAAAAATCAACCAACGAACAAACAAACATATATAATGAAACTACATTGAAACTATATGATGTTGCAAAAACATGTCCAAGATGGCTGATATTTGCTTATAATGGCTTGGTTTGCTTGATCAGGTTGTGCTTTTAAAAACATTACTGATATTCCCTTATGATGGCTTTGTTTGATTGAACAGGTTGTTTAGGCGCTTTTAAAAACAGGTGCTTTTATAAACATTAGGTGAGAGTGGGTTGGACTGGATCACTTTTCACCTTTTTATTTTTAAAATTATTCACAAACCATAAATCGTAACAAATTTTATTCGCAAATTTTTGTTATGCTATTGTGAATATTGTGCACAGTGTTGAAAATATTTCCGTATTACTAAAATAAGAAAAGTAATTGAAATTAAACTACTCTCCAAACACCTTTGTCACACCGTGGCAGCATGAGAATTCAAATTAACGGACATTTTTCAAACTTGTTTATTAATTTTAAAAAATCTACCATTTGAAAGTGAAAAAAGACAACATAACACGCTTGCTGATTTATCAAGCTATTTTAAACAATTTTTATTTTTATTTAATTTGTTTTTGTTTGGCTGTGAGTATGTTTTAAAATTTTACCCATTGAAAGTGATAAGGTTATATTCCATCTTAAAAAAAAGATACAAAGGGTTATGCCACACTAAATAATTTTTTTTTATTTATTCGCAATAATAAAAACACACTTTTTATTTTTAGTAGGATTTTTTTACGAAAACTAACAAAATATTGAAAATTAACTAACGTCGATGCAAAATCTGTAGATTTCACGCAATTTTGATCTTCCTGAACGCAGAAGGCTGGGGAAGCTTCAGAATGACATCAAATTTTGTAACCATGTTTATGTCTCATGTATCGAGAAATTTGAAATTTGTGTTATCCTTTCTTTAAAAAAAAGAAGATATTTTAGCTTCTTTGAGCTGAAAATCATGAAAATCCCAGCAACAGCAACTGCCACCTTCCTCCTGCCACTAGGTCTTTGTCTCAAACACAGGATTAAAAGGACCTGGCAGATTGGTGCAAAACATCTAATAACATCATAATCATCCTAACTGCTATTAATGTACTTAATTTTAAATCGTTTCCTCTATAAACTATACTTTTAGAAGAGTTTAATATTTGAATAATATCAGTGGCCACCATTTTACGCAAAAAAATGCAGAAACACAAGTGCCATGTAGACACCGGTGTCAAACTTTTTACGCTTTCAAATTTTAAATAATTGGCAATGTCCCATTGCTACCCACTCTACCGTACAGAAATTCTTAGAACAGTGGCTGATCTCTGTGGCCTTATTTGACCATTTCAATTGTTACCATGAGATATCAGACTTTGAATTTAATACGAAGGGCAGTCAAAAAGTCTTGCATATTCGTTTATTATTCAAAATCCAGATGTCGTACAAAATAACTGAAATAGCCATTTTAATAAGCACCAAGCGACTTCCAGGAGACTTTCATCTATTTGGTCCACTAAAGGAACACTTGAGTGGTCAAAACTTCTAAACAGACGATGATGTGAAACTTGCAGCTCAGCAATTCTATCGTAAATTTGTAGAGAACATTTAGCCAACTAGCGTACGTATAACTGGCGTGAAAAGTTTTTTTATAAAGATTTATGCTGATATTTTAATATGCATAGAAGACAAAAAAATTCAATAATTATGTTTTATTGATTACATCTTATTTTATGTGAGTTTATTCACATATGCATTTTGCACATTCATTAAATTGATGTATAAATTGACATCTTGCTGGACAATATAAAGGAGGACACTTAATACCTGGAAATACAGAAAAAAAAGACTGTAGAGCGTTGTTCAAAAATCTACATTACCATCCATTTGTATGTAAACCAAAAATTAATGTTTGTGACTTCGATCTTAATAATTGCGTGATTTTTAATTTTTTTATTAATAAAATTAAAATGGCCAAAATGGTTACGATTAATCCAAAAAGTGCAAATGTTTGAAAATTGTTGCGGTATATATCGAAAACTTCATGAATGTATCTACCATGTGAAAAATTTAAATTTTTTTTCATTCTACAAGTAAAGGGTTTCCCAAAATTCACAATTTTTTTTAATTTTGCGGATTAATGTGCACACGCTGCCAGCAGGTGGCAGCATTGTGACTGAAAATTAACGGACATTTTTCAAACTTGTTTATTAGTTTTTAAAAAATCTACCATTTCAAAGTGAAAAACGACGATCAATTTCAATTGCTTATTTATTAACCAATTTTAAGCAATTTTTATTTAATCTATTTTTGTTTGGCTGTGACCCCCGTACCACAGTTGCTCAAATTGCATGAGCTTGAGACCGAGCTGCGTCTCAAGTCCCAGATCCATACCACAGC
>JAQGAE010006127.1:0-10476 GCA_034696685.1 Julus scandinavius
GTGTTGGGTAAATTGTACTCTATAGTACAAGTAGAGTACATGCAATCAGTAGTCATATGAAATGCGTATCAAACTTGGGCAAATATGTACTCGTGTGCAGAAGTAGCGATTACGAGTATCTGTGGAATCTTACTCCATAGTATGAGTTGTACCGTAGCCAGACTCGGGTAAATTGTACTCATGGATACGAGTATCGCGGATTGTGAAAGTATTGTTGAGGTTTTATTACGAGCAGAAACAATTAAAATTTTAAAAATCTTAATGAATATGAGAGCCCACTTTGGATGTTGAAATAACTTCCAAATAAACTGAATTCAACGATATTTTAAACGTGAACTATTTATTTAAACATCAAGAAGTGAAGAGAAGCTGAACTCGTAAGAATTCCCATTACCAAAACAAGAACAATGGAATTCCAGAAACACGAGATTAAGAATAGCACGTGCATCTTCATAAAAATGCACGTGACTATGACACCACAACACAATAAACCCTGTTAGACATATTAGCAAAATCTTAACAATTAAAGTGAAATAAAGAACAGTACATCTGATAACAAAAGGATCATAAATAGAAATGAGGACACATTCATATTAGCTTTTAGGATGACCCTCATTTCAAGTTACTCAAATGTATTAAATGCGACTCAATTACTTAAAAAGTATTTCTATTCGTACTCGATTGCATCGGAACTCATAATTTCCGATTACGTTAATACTCGAGGTCACTTGGAATCGCCCATTGTGAGTACAGTTTTGTAATCGAGTGCCTTGTACTCGTAGGTCTCGAGTAAATTTGCATTCAATTACTTGCGTACACTCTGTATTCTTTTACTCGTTACTCAAATCCATTCAGTGTAGCTACTCAATTACTGCCCAACACTGATGAGTAATCTTTCTCTGGCGCATTAAATACTTTTGACTTCCGTCAAACTACTTGTCTTATTTACTTGAAAATGATTTTCCTGATAGTTAAATTATTCCGTATATGTTGCATTAGCATCAATAAGCAATAGCACAGAGTGTTGTAATTGGCATGCAGAAAAATGGTACCACTTTTAAACCAGTTTAAGTGGAAATACCCTCGTTCATTAAGTTTGATAAGAGAGTGAGAAGGCGTGGTCAATTCGCCATCTTGGTGCCACCATTATGTTACAAATCACTGGCTCCTCCCATTTTTGGTTTACAGAAAACTTATATGGCGCCATATCTATATTATCTTTCCTCACGAGAACATTCGTTTTCGTTAAAGATAATGTAAACTAATTCGCTCGCCCTACTTCATTCATTGTTTTAAAAAAAAAAATGCTACGTTCGCTTTTTGGCAATGTCAATTGTTTAAGAGCGAATGTTGCACATTGGTTTAAACATAAATTACTAATAATATTATCTACGTCAGTGTTTTTCAACCCTGGTGGAAAATTTACCTTTTACATATACTTATTCTAAATGAAAATCGTCATCTGACATGACAACCCTAGTGACAGTGATTTTAAGGCAATTTTAAATTCAATATTCTAAAGATTTTTATAGTCATATAAATGGATGAAAATATTGTCGATTAAGTAATTGGCCTCGGTAAAACCCACCCAAATAAAATTTCCAGTTTAATTGAAAGGGGTTAAACTAGAGGGACTAAGTAACCCGATTTGGCAGCCCCTGAGTGTACAGTAAGTGGCCATTCAAAAAGGACGTCCCCGAAATTCCTTCAAAAATTGACCAAACCCCCACTTTCCCCCATCCTCTGTCCACACGGCGTCTAATTTACCCCCACATAGACCTCCGTAATTTCGTTTTGGAAAGTAGGGTGTCCAGAAAATGCGTTGGCGCATACAAATGCCCATCCTATAAATTTTCAAGAACCCCCCTCGCTGCCAATTCCACGACATTTTTCCCGGATTTTTGTGCTAAACGTTAATTTCCTGACCTCGAAGGGAAATTCCAGGATAAAATTTATGTTCAACACAAAGTTAGGCATAATTCCCGACTTCCCCGAGGTTTAAAAATGCAAGTACATTTGGGACTGTGGACACATTTCTTCCGGTGTCCATTTTCCTTTCCACTGATCTTTAAAACTCAATTAAACAGAAAAAGTAAAAACTGAAAAATATCATCATTAGTGGACTGGAAAATATTCAAGCATATTTCAAGAATTCCGTTTTATAAATGGCTTTATAGTCTTATAAATGAATAGAATTTTAAGTAGCCCACCAAAAATCCAATCTCCAAAACGGGAAGAAAAGAAATCGTCGATTACAACAGGTCAAATGTGAAAATCAGTTGTGTATCACATGTACCAAAATGAGCGTTGTACCATTATCTAAACACCATATAAATGTTGTGTAAACTGAGTTAACCTTTGGTGAAGAACTTTCACGGGCAAAAGTACACGTTATTAAGGTGTGTGGATGTCCGTCCTTATGGAAATTCAGAGTTGAATTCCATGAGAGGCAACAATAAAGTGCTTTATGTGCATTTAATGATCTCTTTGAATTCGGCACTGGTTCTCGGGTTATGAGTTCGCCTCTGGGGTTTGGAAATTCTTGAACTTTCTCGGCATATATACAGAAGTGCACTGCTTGCTTATGGCATAACTGGTTTTCCTCGCCATGCATTTCCTGTTTCGTTATTTTTGGCCAGATTCCGAGGAGATTTCCTACATCCAAGGTCGATAAGCAATGCCCGGCAACGCAAAAAAGCCCTCATTGTTTCTGGGTTAAAATGCTTACAGAATCAAGTTCTCGGTAACAATTGCCAATCCATTCGGTGAGATTCTAAACCTCGATACGTTTAATGTAACAACAAAATTGTTTTACGGTTTGATGTTCCTGTAGATATATCTGATGTCACAACATAGTGTGGCATATGTTGGATATCAGAGTTCATAAAAAAAGATTATATTAGAACACGACCCCAAAACTGATAGTTTCCATAAAGTTAGCAGAAATTTCCCACGATTGCAAAAGCCTGTCACTGTTCCATCACTATCTTGCAGGCTTGACCACAAAATTGCACAATTACCAGAAAGGGCGTGGTGAATCTTAGATCAATATAATTTTGCGCAACAAAAAAACGTGGCCGATACGTATTTCGTGTGAGTAAACTCGAATGATTATAGTCTGGCAAAACTACCCTTAGTGGCAGTACAGTAGTGTAGCATTTATGCCAATCACGGTCCATTGCATCGCGTGGAATAGTGTGATGTAAAATATCGCGCGTGTTTGTGATCTCCCTAGTGATGTACGAGTCGATCTTTAGCATAGCGTTTCCAAGATGGCAGCCATCTTGTAAAAACAATGCAGCACGCAAAGATGGGCCCTCTACAATTGATCGAATGGAGTACCAGGACGAAGCCTGTCGGAATAGCATCGTTACCATCTGGTACACCCCCAGGGGTAGCCAGCCCAGAATAAGGCCCCAAAAGTGAACAGTTCTTATCAATACTGCCTACCTACAGCTTTGGCTGGACTTTGACGCTGTGCCATATGGTACAGGTAAAGATTCTTAGCTTGAAATTGATAATTTCTACATAAACATGCAAGTTACCTATGGGACTGGCATCTATCTGCCTGTGCCAGAGATAAATCACTTCATCGTCGGAATCTTTGGATCTGCAAATCCCCCGGATGGATTTTGTGAAATTTATGCCAATGAAGGATAATTGAGACAGGGATGGCAACGGCTGCCATCGCTTCCTGACATATCAAAATAGGCCTACACCTTTTTATATTTTTTTTTCGCCTTGACACCATGCCAAGTTCCGTGCCGGCACATTCGGGAACCAACTCTCCGATTGCTCGTTGTTCCCGTGATCGTTTTTAAGCGTCTGCCCATAAATGTCAGTGTTCCCTGACCGCTCCTGGACATCACCATCCTGCCTGTCTGGCATCTCCCGATTTCGGCACGTCACAACAACCCATTCGACGTTCTGTTTTGGCCTTAGTTGGAGAACAGGGATGGCGTTCTATTTTTACACCCCGGCCGTGCACCGGAAGCGTGATTTGGAGGAGCACTTCACCCAAATTTGCCATAGGCGGCACCCAGATCTGAATGCGGAACGTTTTAATTTGAGAAGTTTAGAGGACCGCTTACCCGTTGGTGCGGCAATCTTTCCAACCACGTACACACATGACACAAACCAGATAAATGGGAAATGAGTGAGGTCGCCATAAATGATGTTGTTTTGGAGTGAGGGTTCGATACAGTCGGGTAGTAATTTTGTGAAATTCAACATGTTTTTAATTAGCTTCACGAGGGTATACCGGTGGACACGATACCATGATAAATAGGCACAATAATATACGGGCAACATTTTTTAAATACATTTCAAAAATAGCTACAAAAAATATTCTTTATTGTCATGTAGCATCTAACTCCTCGAGGGCAACTTTTTGGGCTCTCGAGTCATTACAGAGTACCCCGAGAGCTTTTATTACTTATAGTGTGCTATATCTATGCAAACCATTTAAAAATGTTTTTTTTTTATTAAAATATAATATTTGTGGTTCCCCAACCGCACACTTTGATAAGCTAACCATCAACATATGGTTCTGAATGTTAGAGAATTAACAATTTGAAAAAAATAATGGACGATATTTCTACAAAAATTGAACATAGTTAATTCACCTGAAGGGGGGCGCTCATGTGATACATTAATAGGTCAAATCAATATTACAGGTCGTGAAATGTTGGTAAAGCGTAATAACAATGTCACGTGTTCCAACATCATGTCCTTATATCCTAATTTAAATCCTCTTTTCATTCTGGGAACCTGAATTACCAGATCGACAATCCTGATTGTCGCTCCGCGAATAAATAAACCCTTGATCTCAGATTGTTATCCAATAATTATCTTTAATAGATGTTAGGCAAACAAAAAAAAATGCTAAAAGCCAGCCATATCACACCATAACTTTCCAAAAAGTATTAAGGGGGCGGAACTGATGTTAAATAACATTCTTTCTTTTGCCTAGATGAAACTTCTCAAATTTGGCCTTATTCCAGTTCAACGTTGATCCTTACTTCCACCCCTGTATCGCTTAAAATGGCTATATGAAGTTTCCTTAAAAGCATCGGTGCTAGGAAAGATCCCCCATGTAGCTGTTTCCAAATGCAATTCAGGATAATTCCTCTAAAAATCGACCACTACCTCGTATCTTTCCACCCCTTAAACCGTACCTCCAAACGTACATGCGACCTTAATTGGCCTCAGGGGTCGCAAAAATTAATCTTACCTGAATTCAGGATCTGGTAGACTGCATAACCTACGAATGCCCGGCTTTAAGATAGTTTCTCCGAAGCTACATTTATTGGGCTAGCATCGCAAACTTACCCCCGTACCACATGAGACTGAGCTGCATCTCAAGTTCCACAGCGACACAGAAAAATTGCCAAACGAGCTCAAGACGGCAACTGTACTCTGGTGTCATCTCAAGCTTTAGCTTAAAAGAAAGTTTGAGCTTCCGTTGTTTGACCAAATGTGGTACAGGCCTTACAGTCGATCATAGTTTGTCTTTTAATGTCCAATAAGGAGATTATTTTACGGTTAACCTAGTCAGATTGGGCGATGGAAAGAATTAACAGAGCAAGGAGGACACTTAGAGGAGTCATCTTTACATTTACCTCGAATCGCCAATGAAAACCACAATTCAGGAGAGCAGCCAGGCCAAGGCTTCGAACCTGGAGATTACAACTTCTGTTACTACTAACGTCACGTGTTCCCCCCCCCCCCCAAGTTTTTTATCGAGAGATTAGCAATCTGCCAATAAACGTTGTAGTGTGCACATTCGGCAGTCATAAGGCTCTTAGCAATCCCGACTTTGACCTCACCCGACCTGACTTGACCTAGCAATGCTACTCACTAGCAGGGTACGTGGATTATTGTGCCCCAGGTCCCCTTAACATGTTAATTTACCGAAATACCGGTAACGTGCTACAGGACCGAAGAGGACATCATTGATGGTCGACCCCGAGGGGGGAGGGGGGAGGATGGAAGGGAGGCGTGAAGAAAAGGCCTCGACTTACTCCGAACTGAATCCGTCCACGTGCAATATCCGCATTTGCTTGACGATGGTACTCTTTCCAGATTCTCCGGCACCTTGAAGCAGGCAAGAAGAGCAAAGACAGAAGAAGAGAGAGAGAGATTAGCGAGCACGAGCAATGCCTCCTAATGGCCGCCTTTCGAAACGTAAACAAGGCCTAACGCCTTCGCCATATATATGTGTATATATATACCAACCTAGCAGCAAGAGTCTGTGCGTGGCCCTGTACACTTGTTTATCCTTTTGCAACTGTTTCTCGATCTTCTTGTTGGCCTCCTTGCGCCGTCGGTCCTCGTCGGCATCCCTGGGCTTGTTGCTAGGGTTGCTGAAGCACCCCATGACATTAGCTTTGGGGTGGAAGTCAAAGCCCAGCGCCGCACAAGCCCTCGCCGAACACGGCGAGCTGACTCCCTTCGCAGCCGGCGGAAAAAGCGAAGGCTTTAGCGGCCGGAAGCGCGCATTTTCACCGCACTGCTATTCCTCGGGTATTCCATTTGGGGGCACGGGACGACGAATTTCCAACACCGATTTTTGTTACCGTTCACACTAGGCCTACGATGGAGGAAAAAAACGCACAGGGCGAAGAAGAGCCAGCCAGCGCTGCACAGTAGGGCATATTTCCATGCGCAGGAATCATGGGTAGGAAGCCCGCGACAGGCATGCCGGGAAGGGCACGTGACCATGGAGGACGGTGACGTCAGTGCCGCTATTTTTGGTTGTGCGCCGTCACGCTATGGAGCACTCTCTCTAATGGGGCTTTCAAAAATTAGGTTTCGCTAGGGAAATTTGAAAATTATGCCGCCGCTTTTTTTTTTATTTTTTATTCGAGACCCCCTTTACCTCCCAGTTCGGAATAACTGTTCTCAGCTTCGTGGCATCCGAATATGGGCCAAACCAAGACGTCTCTCTCGGCGGTGCTGTTTGGTGCCTGCAGAAGTTAAAAAATGTGAAGTGGGACCTACGTATATAAACAAGAAAATAAAGGGCACGTGTAAACCAATGCCCCTTGTGACTTTAAATTCATTATGTGACTATATATTGGCCTTGCTACGGTTCTAATTCACTTGACGGCGTATTTGCTTTTGGTAGGGTGCTTGAGTAAACTTTTAGAGGCCCAAAGACTACTAAGGTCATAAAGGTCCTTAAACATTGTCCGGGATATATCTATCCGGTAAACACAAGTCAGAGGAAGGAGAATGGTTACGGACGATTTTTAGAGGAACTCCCCGGCATTTGCTCAGAAACATGTGGAAATCAGTCAGGCTAGCCGGTCGGAAATTCAACCAGAGTCTCCCAATTGACAGGTGACTGATAGCGTAACCTAGCTCGGTGACTAGATTTCAGGCATTGCCAAACTACGTAAGACCCATTTTGATTACAACAACGCTCCTTTTATCACAATGAAGGTGGAAGACGTTGGAATAGCCTACCTGGCGATTCTCATGATTTAGTTCAAATTCAATTTAACAATGATGACTAAGCCGCTGTTGAAGTAACAGCATTCTCCTGAAATTGGGTATGACCCCTCCACCATATGCCATTTATTTGCTGACTGTAGGCTACTGAGTTAAATTGAAAGGTTAGGAGTTTTATCAAAGCATAGCAAGCATTCATACATTTGTTTCATAAAACTATGTCAATTAGAATTCCATTTGTTTTTAACATCTTAATATAGTTAATAACTGAAAGGTAGAAAATATATGTTACTACGTGCTATTGTAAATGTCCATATTAATTTCCTACACAGTTAATTCATAATGAAACGTTTCATGTGTGTAGAACTGGCATTTCAAATTATTTTTCATTCAATATTAAAGAAAGGGAGGATGGCGGCTGCCTGTGGTTCCAAAACCTCCAAAATTTAATTAATTAGTGTTTAACAAATTTGCCAGTGTTGTATTCTTCCATGGAAAAAAAAGCAATTCATGACCAATGTACAGGTCAACATTTGTAACTCCCTTTTTGGCAGAGGGAACAAGTATTAAGTTTTGTGGTGCCAATTAGAGCAACACCGGTGCTGAGTATATGATGACTATTGACTAATACAATTAATTTTTTTCTAAATGAATAAAATCCTAAGTTCCTTAATAGTAATTCACTCACTTTGCATAACCTTTTTACAAACGGTTGAACAACAAACAAGTGCTTTGAACATTTTATTGCGAAAAGGAAATTGCTAATGTTACTCTTGTATTAAAAACGGACAAACACGATATACTTTTAAAATCCCTAGCATTCTAGTGCTTTCCGCTTGAACTGGTTGCTTGGTTCCCGGAAGAAATTGCTTGCTGCAAATTTAGACTCTTTCCTTTAATTACAGCTATGCATTTCCAGATGTCGAGGTAATTGGCTGAAAAAACGAAACATTTCCAATTAAACGTTCCAGAATTTCTATAATAATTTCAAAATTAATCGCAAGACACCCACCTTTCCAAAGTCTCACGCAGCCATCATCTCCGGAAGATGCTAGTATGGTACCTGTAATATTCCAGCTGACACGATATACCTGAGGAAAATGAGGAATGTGATCAGAAATAAGAAAAGCAGATTTCTTATTGCTCTAAAATGATATCTCCAGTACAAAAATCGTTTAAAGGGATAAAGAATTAGGTTTCTGAATATATAAGCAGTACAGGGTTGCAAGGTGTATAGCGTCACCACTAAGCCACCCTGCACAGGGAATCTTAAAAGTGCTCTGACATGAAATTGTCCAAATAACTAACAACTTCCTAACTTGATTTAGAAATATTTGATTCTAGCTTGCTGATGTAAAGCCTACCACATCTTTTAATTTAAATGGATTAATAACTTTCAATTCAACTCAGTTCCATTAAGTCAATTAATGCACTTTGTTCCCTGTGGCTATAAATAACAAAATTACCGCTGAACTGTGGTCGCTGAATTGGCCAACTTGTCGAATTTCGAATCTGGACATCCCTTGCACACTGCTTGAAAGTGATTCTCTCCTAAACAGAAAAGAGGAAAAACTGAACATAAGAAAATGCAAATGTACTATTTTGCATAATATTGCCACTTTGAATTAATTTATTACTGTATGGGTTTAAGTAACACGATGGAAACTTCTTGACACGCCACTGCAAGCAGATGGTAAGATCGGCCCAAGTTGGGTGCGAAGGCAAGGTCGTGCACGGGTTCGGTGAAGGATACAAGAGTCTCCACTCTATGCCAACGCCTATAGTAATACAAATATAGAACAATTTTACAACAGGTTTTCCGCTTCCAATTTCAAATTACTTGCACTTTTGTATCATACTAGCCTTGAAGTTTCGCCAAATTCGAATATGAGTACTTTGCCACCACTGTTTGGACTACTGTCATCGCTACCAATGGCGATCATTGGTGGGTGGATTCTAAAAAATTGATAAAAAGTACAAAAGAGATAAGACACTAAATCGATATTGTTTCTATTTGAAATATTCTGGAATAGCATTGAAGCTGCCATCAAAACAAGAGAAAAAATAATTCCAATCACTTGATGATTATAGCCTAGAATTTGATTAAAGTAATGATTGCAAATAATACCTCGAGTGGTTCCAAGCAATGCAGCTGCAAGTCAGCTTACAAGAGAATTCATATTGAAGAGGCCACTGACTTAAATTCATAACATCTGGAGCGTCATATACCCGTACAATGCCATCGATTGAGCACGTGGCCTTTTAAAAATGTATTTAAAATATTAACAAAGGCTGTAATACCATGCAAGATAATTTTAAAAGAGGCTGTAATGTTCACCAGCTGAAGTCCGAGGTGTCTTGGGCCGAATCGCACATCAGTAATGGATGTTCTACTGTCGACGAGGCTCGTACGTTTAATCCACTGTGATTGACTTTTTGCCGAACGGCTATCCCCCACTGCAAAACAATTTTGCGGTTACACCACCGCAAGCAAAAAAAACTAAAAGCAAAGCAGCTTGCTCACCAATTTCCTCCCAAACAATTGCAGTTCTGTCAAAAGAACAAGTGGCAATAACTTGACCAAACTCTGGATGTGCCCAAGTCACTTTCCACACGGAGCCGCTGTGTGCCTAGAATATTACAAGAAGTACGTTACCATTAGGTTATAAAAATAGTTTGCATTGATAGATAATATATATATATTATATATCAATATGTTATATAGCATATTGATTGCAGCTTGCACAAAAAACATCTATTGGACAAAATGTCCAGCCCCATTACTATCCAGGTGTGAAACTGGCACATTTTCCTGATATATTTTATCTTACATATCATACTGAAAACAGCTTATAACAACTGCATGCTTCCAAATGCAAACTAGACATACTTTCCAACTTGAAGTGCACTGCCACTGTCCATCTTCTACGTCCCATACCTTGATGTATACAAATAATGTTTAATAAATACTCCACCGGCATGATTTTGGTTTTTAGTATTATCATGGGGTCATGGTTCATT
>JAQGAE010006128.1:0-10473 GCA_034696685.1 Julus scandinavius
CCTTTTTGATTGCACCAAACATTCGTGTATACGCTCATGTCGTCATTGGAAATCCCTACTAAAGAAATATATAAGTGTGACGCCTTGAATTGACTCTTAAAAATCCCTCCCGCTTGCCTTAACATTGTTTTTCCACTGCGTTACAGTGGAATTTTCCCCCCTTTTTTCTGTGTTGTATTTGTTCGGTGAGGGAACGTGTCCCGAATGCTCATGTTAGTTTGAAATAAATAAATAAATAAATAAAATCGAACTGCTCATGGTGACAGCCATCGTATAGTGGCAGCCATTTTGTTTAAAATGGAACTGCTCATGGTGGCAGCCATCTTGTTTAAAATCGAACTGCTCATGGTGGAAGCCATCGTGGTTAAAATCGAATTGCTCATGGTGGCAGCCATCTTGTTTAAAATCGAACTGCTCATGGTGACAGCCATCGTGTTTAAAATCGTATTGCTCATGGTGGCAGCCATCTTGTTTAAAATCGAACTGCTCATGGTGTCAGTCATCTTGTTTAAAATCGAACTGCTGATAGTGGCAGCCATCTTGTTTAAAATCGAACGGCTCATGGTGGCAGCCATCTTGTTTAAAATCGAACTGCTCATGGTGTCAGTCATCTTGTTTAAAATCGACCGAGTACATTCCTCGTTGCTCGAATGCAAGAACCACGAGTATGGTGTTGAGGCAAATTATCTATTCAAAAATTGATCACAAAAGACTCGTATGCGACGTTTCATATTGGCTTCGTTCGTGACCCAGATCACTCGTTCCTCTTTTCGTCATCTGTATTAATTAAAAATTTTCTTTTTAATTTAGCTGTGGATGACAATCAAGCGGAGACACAATTATGAAGATTCATTCCATGCATAATTAATGCTCTTACCATTTAATATAAGCATATTAAAAAGAAATCAAAACTTTTACCTGATTCCGGGTTTTCTCCAGCCTGATTTCACGAGGATTTTCCGGTTGAATGCCCTACCTCCGCACTTAGGATCCACGCTGCTCACTTTTCGTTTGCATTTCAGACCTTCTGATAAATCGCTCGTTTTCAATTTCCTCGAGATCAATTTGTGAAAAGAATTGGCGCTCTGGAAGCAACGATAGACCATTCAACATAGGTGCAATTTGTAAAATTCTCAAACAGAGTTCCCTACAGTATTCTGCACACTGTACGCCGAGAAGAGATATCATTTCGTAATGAAGAAACAGATGTTTCAGCTTTATGGAAAAAATGTTTTGACTGAACGTTTGAAATTTCATTTTTATTCCAATATTGTCCTTATATTCGCGAAGATAAGCGAAATATTTTTTACGATTATTAACTAAAACTAATAAAGTTATATGCTAAAATTCAATTCTCTCGAGTTCATGAAGAGAGTGCATGCGCACTTTCACATACCCACTGATTTGGATAGCATTCATAAGAAATCTTTGTTATTAAGGTTGTAATCCATTCGCTGACTTGGGCTAATATGTAACAGTAACATAATTTCAACATTCTCATTGTTGGTTATGCGACATGCATATTAAACAAGTTGAACTTAATGAAAAGGGAATTCCTATCTGAATGTGGAAATACTATCCTGACAGATTATTTAGACATTATCCCGCATATTTCGAGACAAATGCCTGAATTAATCCTCTAAAATTGGGCCACACCTAAGATTGGCCCCTGTAGGACAGTTAGCACGCATGCAATGCAGGCGTGTTTGTATGGTTTGCCTACGAGCTTTGTCTAAACACCTCTGTAAACGTGGCAAAATGCCAAGAACTCGGATTTTATTTTCATATCAGTAATCGAAGAAAACCGTGTCAAACATAATTTATTCGCTATAACGTTTTGCATAAGTATTTCCCGTTCATCTATGATTAATGAACGTGTACTCAAGATGAGATGCAAATTTGGGAAATAAAATATGTACTTTTGGCTTCGCGAATATTTGTGAGGATAATGAATGCAAACTAAGCAAACTGCAGTCAACAGATGCCGAACATAAAAGAAATTTTCTTCGCTATTTCAACGCTGATTACTAACGATTTCGTCTTCTAAAGAGCTTTCTTCACCTAATAGAAGTTCTTGTCTTTTATTTACGTCGCTCTATGCTATCCTAGTAATAGAAATGTTGATTGAAACCAGGTTACGGCTGGATAGGCTCGTATTAATGCAAATAATGCCGCTTGGCATTGCCCCGCAGAGCCATTTGTTTCTCTTTCAACAGACCAATAATACGCAAATAATCGTCGTTATCGACTCATTTGTTTTGAATTTACATAGACCAAAACAAAAACTAAAATGACTTGTTTTATTCTAAAAAAAACATTTTCTACTCGAATAACGCTGCGTCAAATGAGATCATTAATTTGTAAGAAGAAGACGATTCGTTAAAAAATGTTATTTCGAGGAAATAGAAACAAAATCTCCTCCTCATCTGTGTGAAAAATAAGAAGAAATCAGGAAAAGTCTGTCATTGAGTTGGATGCTAAAATTCTCCCCCTTTTCATACATCGTTAAATAGTAAAAAACACTAGCAAAGCTAATATTATTTTATAGAATTCTCGTAGAATCACGTCTAGTCGTTTATTATACATCAAAAATATCCGAATCGTAATCATAATAAAAATATCTTAAAAATCAATAACAAAGGTTTCGCAATAAGATTTAGCCGCGGATTCCGAAATGGATAGTTTAATGGAATATAATAAAATAATAAAAACTAATAGAAGTATGAAAAGCAAAATGCACTGGAAAGACAATTCGTGTATGAAGGGGATTACTGTATGTTTCGAAGACGAGATTATGGATCTCATCTGAAGTAAGCGTGAAAAAAGAAGTTGTATAGACTGATTTACAACAAACATATATCAATGTTATGAAAAATAATAATACCATCACAGAATAATTGAAAGAGACATCACTAACAGCAACGGCAGCCGCGTTTTTTAAATTTCATCCAACGACGTTACGCAATCGCGTAACATCAGTAATAGGCACTTGACTTTTACCACTGATATTATTTTTTACCTAAAATTGGATTAGACGTATGAAATTTTCAATACAGAATGCGCACGTTACCTCCAACGCCATCATCATTGGCATAACCCGACGCAATTGAGCAACACCACATGCAATTTTCAAACAATTAAATTCAACTCAATACCCTACAGTGAGAATGTAAGGTGAAATACAACTGGCATAAAACAAGTATTACAGTATTTTTTTAAGGTTGTTTGGGTGCAGAATATATTTTTAGTTAAGTTTCATAAACAATGCATACATGCTCTTGAGGTATTCAAAATTTATTATACGTATTTAGAAATATATACATAATGTTAGAAATTTAAAACAGTTTTTCGTTAGAGTCCTTCAAGAAATTTCTTTTTGGATATCTTAATAATCGACTGGTCAAAAGAAAAGTAAGAAGAGGGTGTTGATACGATTTGTCCTAAATTCTTGGTAAATACTTTAAAATACTTTATTTATTAAAAAATAAACTTTAAAACTTACTAAGAGAGCATAAAAAAGGTACGATGGGAAGTGGACTCGTGGTTGTGTTTTTAGCCCAACTCTAATTGGTATGCGAATTTAGATATAAATATGCATATTTGTGGAAATTATGGTCATGATATTATATACTAACGTTCAAACTGGCAAATAATAGAATTATAGAACTTGCTTTATAGCAATGATAAAAAATATTGTTGATATAAGTGCAATGTACCTAAGTGGGATGATAGTTTAATCCGAGGACCCATGTAGATTTCACCGGCTTTCACACATTAAAAATCCCTAAGGGAAAATATAGTCCCTCTTGTGGGTGAAATTTCAAGGTAGGTAATATAGGCTCATTCCCTTGACATTGATACAGTATTTAACTTTCGCAGGTACACAAATTGGCCAAAGTTCAACAAAAAAATTCTCTGTAAACAATTTCAAAAAGATAAGGACATGCTGGAGCAACAGGATGCTACATTTACAAGAAGTAATTTTATTAATTCTTCAGATCTTCAATAAAGCATTGTTTTTTCGCTCAAGACACTTAATCATAAAAATTCATTTTCAGAGAACATTTAGCTCTCTGAGCAAAGATGTTTCTTAAGACGAAGGAAGAAAGTTACTTAGACAGTCATCATTTGTTACTGCTCAAATAAAAAGTTTCAGTTTTGGAGGAATTGGTGATGCTTATACCTACCGAAAGCCAACTTCTTCGTTGGCATCCAAATGCCGACAAGAAAGCATGTTTAAATTTAGAATTCATGAAACAATAGGTTATGGGATTGCAACAGGAAGAGGCATACGCTAGAAGATGAGAAAAAGAAATTGCCACATAACCAGAATCGTGGTACACCAGTTTGGGGTCAAAGTGCGCGATGGTGTGGATGATGTACAGGGGTGTCCAGCACACGAAATACTCCAGAACCACCACGAACAGCATTTTGATAACGCGTTTCTTATTGGCCAAGCTCATGGCCACGTTGCTGTGACGCACTTGCATGGCAGGACCGTGATTGGCTGGAGTTTTCTTGTCGCTGGGGGCGCTGCTCCTCGCACTTCCGCCCGTCAGTGTCTCTTCAGATGACGACCTGCTCTTCGGTATGGCACTTCCGTTGTGGTTGCAATGATGTGGTGTCTCTACTTGTCCTATGGAATTGTCTCTCGCATCTACACAGAAATGATTGAATTTTTATTTTAATTTAATAAACATAAACTTACAGGAAAAAGTGTACAGAGAGCCACATTGTTGTCTTTTCTTAACAATTTTCCACAAAAAAATTATGAACCGAACTTTAAGTTAATATTGTAGTTCGTAGCCAAGCTGAATAAAATTTTCCAACTGCAACAAAAAGTCGGCATTCTTCCGTGCTTTGAATATTTTAGACGATGGTATATATTTATGAAATTTTTGCATGATAAACTGAATTTTCGACGAAATATAAAATGACGTAAGCGTTGAAATAAATTTCATTTATATTCTTCCATATTTTTACTAACAAGTTTAAACAATACTGTAAGCGACGGTACAATTTATTCTTTGAAATTTCCATTTATTATGTTTGTTGTACTTTATATTTTATGAGTCGTTCTGGCTCGTAAAATTCGGAACGATCCTTACTTCCATTTTCTCACATTTTTTTTTTCACTTTTCTAAATGGTGCAATTTCGCTTTAGTAGCCCCTTAAGAATGAGTTCGATCAATTTCCAAGGGATGAAATGCTAGCGTAATTGTATTGTCTTACCAATGTCGCACATTTTAGGTCATTTTACCGGTGCAGTAATGCTAAATGTATGCCCAATCCAATTGAATCCTATTCCAAATGTGGAATATAGATGTCGTTTAAGTGCAAACAGGGAATGCTGAATGACACCACAGAGTTAGTCCAACCGTCCACTGCAATCATTCGCTATGACAGTCACTATGAATTCGGTTTTTAAACGGATTTTTTATAGTTGATTTAGCGTGGTTCAAAAAACCCATTGCTGGGATTTCCCTTCAGGTATTCACATTCAATGTTTTTTCGTAGAAATAACATTTATTATAGAATTTTTTGTACGGAAATTTACTTGTATTAAGAAGAAATTTCTTACCATCGTAGCTTTTGCACATCTCATCCGTTTTGATTCCCTTCCACAAGGTGGCTGCGATGAGTGAGTAGTTAATAGCCATGATGAGCAAAGGGATGATAAGTAAAACCACGTCTAAAAATATGTTGTACGCTTTTTCGCTGATGTCACTCGGCCATTCCTCGCGGCACTTGGAATGACCTTAAGAATAAAAATAAGTAAACAGTTACCTTCATCTTCACTTTTTGTTAAGTACAGTACAACTTGAGTGTTCAGATGTTTCTGGACTTCGGGACACCATGAGAACAGGAAGAGAGGTTTGGGGTTTCATGATGGCATTTACATTAATTTGTATAATTTTCATTAAAGGAAATGAAAGAGATGAATAGAGGATTGCAATCATTCGTAATTTCTTTAGAATATCACATTATGTCACTAAATGCACAATTAAATATAATACATGCAAGATTATAGCCTACAAAATTAAGTAAGTCCGTCCACGGAAGATTCAGGGAGTAAATCGAATATGAAACAGTCACTGTAATGGTTCTACTTCGGTTGCGACTTCCCAATATCACATACAGCACAGAAATTGTATCTATACAGTATATATAAAAATATGCCATACACACATAAATTAGAAATAATTTATGTTTGAAATGGAATAAAACAATATACATGTATATTTGTGTGTAATTTAAATGATATATATATTTTACAGTAACTATTTGTTCATCAATTGCCTTCATTCAAGGGTATCATGGGGATAAATCCCTCCCTCCCCCCTCGAAATCCAAGAAATTTTACAAATTTCTACCCGAATTGCCATAATTTTAAAGGGAAATTGCACTTTTGCAATAAAAGTGCAATTGTCTAATGGGCTTTTCTAAGGTAAAAATGCAATTTTTCTAGGTTAAAAACTCAATTTTTCGAAGGTAAAAACGCAATTTTTCTATGGTAAAAACACAATTTTTCTATGGTAAAACGCAATTTTTCTATGGTAAAACGCAATTTTTCTATGGTAAAACGCAATTTTTCTAAGCTAAAAACGCGATTTTGCTATGATGAAAACCAAATTTTCTATGCTAAAAACGCAATTTTGTTATGGTAAAAACGCAATTTTTCTATGGTAAAAATGAAAATTTTCTATGGTAAAAACGAAGACCATAGTAGACCATATATTCCCCCGAAATGTGATGACATATACGACCTTGCCTTCATTGGCGTACCATTGAAGAATTTTACTGTATTTCTTGAAACCAATTGAACTAATAGGTTCAGATCTCGTTGGTTTCAAAATAATTACACTTAATGCGTAGTGTTCTGAAGTTTGGAAACCACAACCCTGCCAAGGACAAGATGTTGCCCCACGTTGAGTTGACATTATTGTTTGGACGTGACTTGATATTGCTCATTTCCTTTCCATCGATTCCCCTCTGTGCTGGAAAGTCCCTTGTATATATTCTGTATAGTTCACACTTATGAAATCCGTTCACATTTTTTTTACTTTAGGTCGCTTCCTAACGACTGGTGTAATCTATGTTGTTCTTACCTGAGTTTCCGAACGGTTGTAAAACGCTGAGAATGGCTATTGGAGCCATGCACAGCAGCGATCCAATCCAAATAATGGCTATGACTCTGTGAGCGTGCGATAAGGTCTGCCATTGACGGGCTTTGAACGGATGGCAAATGGCGTAATGTCGTTCGATCGAAATGGCCACTAAGGTCCAAGCACTCACGGCCACACAAACAGCTAAGTAAAAAAAGAAAGAAGAAAACCTTGGGTTAGTACCTCTTACGACTTCGACCACGTTTTATCACGTGAAAATCGGATATATCGTTGAAATACAGAGCATTCCGGATAATGGGACCTACATCGGGGAACATGAAATAATGTTCTATAATGCGGCTGGTTCCATTCAACGCGGCTTAAGGACGACCCTAAGCTATCGAAAATTCAATTCAACGATGATGTTCGGTGTCCATTGAGTCGATAATAACCCCAATGGGAGTGGATATTCTACTCCCTTACCATATGCCACTTTAGTGCTCACTGCACGACATTAAAATGAATATACTATATACAGGGTGGTTCAGAAGTCATTACTTTTTTTGGCATTTGTTTTCAGCATGCTTTCCTGTCAAGCATTAGTGTAATGCATGTTAGCACCATACCTCACATGATTCATCTTCATTTCAATTATGAAATCAGATTTTGCTTTAATGCTGGCATATTGAAGATATTCAAGAAATTATGAATTTTGCCTCACCCTGTATACAGTATGCATGCAAAACATGTACACGATTTGGCTAATTTCTTAATAAGGATTCAAATTTATTGAAAAACTATCTCTCGATCACGCTTATAGTATACTATACTTCTAATTTTATTTTCTCTCAAGGAAGGCTAGGAATTGTGAGACGAATTTTATGAACGACCCTCAAACAGACAAGCGATGCAATTTGATGATATTTGGTTCAAATGGCGAGAAAGATTCAGAACACATTTGCCGTTGGCTACATACACTACACTTTGCTGGCTATGAAATGCAATCGGAAACCGAATTTTTCGACTTGTACTTATTGCGTCAAATGTCGGTAAAATTCTCGTAAAAACCCTTTATAAAAGACCTTGGCAAAGCCTGTGGGCAACATCGTCCAAATACAATTTACGTACAATAATTTGAAACCAAAAAATGTTGGGTTTCTCGAATGTCAGTTGTAATGGTACACTTTGAAAAAGGATTGTTTGGGTGTACGATTTCCCTCTGTGGGGAACCACATTTTAAACGTGTATCTTTGGGCGAATACACACTTCATATTTGTACACACTTTGTCAAAAGTTCACGTGGGGAACACATGAGCATACCTTAGGCAAACCCGAAGTTTTCTACATAAACATCACTCAAAGAAAGAGTACATTAGCTTACCAGATCAATTGTTTGGAGTGATCAACCTTTTTTTCAGTCATCATGAAAATTGAACAGTGAACCAAAACATCTTACACCCTTCCCATTTTCGCAAAATGCTTCATGGGCCATAAGTTGGACACCCCTGTTCTGGTAAAACTCAATACATGCAAGATTCCATATGATAGGGGATAAAATAAACAAAATTTAACAATTCTATAGTCATGTTTTAGATAATGTGCTGCAACACTTAACATTAACGAAATATTTAAATCCGACTTGATAATACATCCTAGCTATTAAATTAAATTTAAATAAGATTAATGATCTGAGTGACTAATAGTGGTTAGATGCTATCCACATAACAATGACTGCTGGATTTGTGGATTTTTCCATTCTGATTGCTCATGATCAAAGATGCGTGATTGTAGTGTTCGGTGAGTGACTTTTGAATGCCCATTGTTTATAGCCCACTTTCCTCTTAGTAGGATATGTTGGTGCTCCCTTTCTCGATTCCACTTAATGCTATTTGTCTGTCAATACCTAGGAATTCGTGTATATGTACGAAAATAAACATTTGGTATTACGCTTTCCTATCGATACAAACTCGAAATTGGCACTATGAATTCCATTTCATTGTTGGTTTTTTTCTCCTTCAATGTATAGGCATGCGATGGCGTCTATCGATATAGGCATTTCATTAAAATGTGGATGAAAGTGAGATTGGGTGTCACCCACGAAGAAATATTTTTCTCTTTTTACGCTAGTTCGTCCAATCTTAGCTCTCCTATCCGTTTTTGTTGTTGCATTCCTTAAGATTTTGAATGTAATGCTATAATAGATTGTATTCAAGCATCGAGGAAGAAAGGATAGAAGCAAACCTAATACCGACTGCTTTTTCCTTCCGCTTTTCTGCCTAGACAAGTACGATAGATGGAAAATAGCACCACCTTCTGAATAATGCATTTTCCGTCTTACCCTGTATATAAGTCACTTCGATACTGTCTGCATGCATGGCAAGGGGCAGACAGTATATCGAACGTTGCTCACCCTTTAACCTTCTCCAACACTATTCTTATTTAATCACGATTAAAATCAAAAACATGAATGCATTTCGAAAGATGTTTCCAAAACTTTTTTGCATGCATCTCTTTAGAATGGCATGAAAGGATGTTGACGTCACTTTCTCTGGTGAAAGCCTTTTGGAAAACTTAAGAGATACTATCGATTGCTAAATTAGAAACTGTACATCATCTGATATCAGATTAATTTTTTTCAAATTTTCTGTTCAGTAGAACCTCTCTGCACTAGATACAGATCTCCGCCTTAACCGGCGGTTTCAGACGTTTACATGTAATTTATTATTTATACTCGGGTAAAATAGCTGTATGATGGGACATATACGTACCTTAATGTTAGCCATATTGAAAATGCAGTACATGAGCCACATAAATCTACATATAGTCAAGTTTTCACCATATCAATAAAGTTGTTGTATGCGGATATGTATTAACCATGTGTTTGTATAGTATGCTTAAAAATAAACATATACTGTATAGAAAAAGTTATTTCTGACCATAAAGGATTTATCCACCCGGGTATACTATTGATAGGTACCGCAATTAGCATATTTACAATATTAACCTATACAAATTTCGGTTGCTAAACATGTTGCAGAAAAGGTATGATGCAATTTCATATTGTGTTACAAAGTGTATTTTATGAATATTTTTTTATAAACTCCGAATTAACCGGCTTTCACCCTTGAACAACCAGTCTCCTGTCACAACCTTGACGAATAAAAGAGGTTTTGCTGTATATATATAGATTAATTTAACATTTTAATTTATGTACAACAGTCCCACCTTTGGCATCTTTAAATTAAAATTACCATGAGCTTAAACATCTTAGATCCCCTCTCGATCACTGAAATAGCCGACGCCGGCGGTCGAGTGGGTTACGTGCTTGCCTCTCGATCCTAAGATGCTGGGTTCGCTCCCAGGTCGA
>JAQGAE010006129.1:0-10471 GCA_034696685.1 Julus scandinavius
AAAAGCAAGGGCCCAAGAACGCTACCCTGGGGTACACCAGACGTTACTTTTGCCCAGCCTGATTCAGCTCCATTAACCACAACTCTTTGTTTCCTTCCCTTACTTATACATATGAAAATTGAGTTATAAATTTTAATAAATTAATTTCTTTCGCTTTAGGGCCAGATTGCTGTGTCTGGTAGCCTTTCTGTGCTTTTGGATTCTACTTTGTGCGCCCTTGGACCGTTGATGTGTTTGACTTCGGAAGTGGATCAGCTCGATGGTTGCCCAAAGGAGACGCAGGAAAGCATTTTGGACAACATTGCCTACATCATGCCTGGCCTTTGAAAATTCAAGGTAGGACAGTTATCTTTTAATAAATTCATATTGCTAGTATACTCCTGTATTTCGTGTGCACTACAAAGCATTGGACCGCTAGTTTACAATTTAAATGATGGAACAAATACATTTGTCAAAAATAATTTTATTACAGAGGAAATGCAGAGTTCTGTTAATTATTTCACACACACATTGAGCGTAGATTATTTCTGGAAGTCCCTCTAATAGCTCGTGGCTGAATGCCGACGAGCGTTATTCGACTATCTTCTCCAATGTTCCCTTCGTTGCATTTAATATGACTGAATCGCCTAAATAGATAGGGCATGAAAAAGAAGTTATGACGATCTGGTCTACGTTTGTAAAAAACTAAAACTTTAGTGGTCTTTATCGATTTACCAGATTTGAACATGCTCGTCGCACCCACTGCTCCTACAATGCACGGTATGCCATATTCTCTCGCAACTACTGCTCCTAGTTTCATTGTAAATAAATGGTTTAAGTCAATTTTCTAATTGAAACTAATGAAAAAAAAGTTTCACGAAACCTAAAAAGAAAACTTGCCATGCGATATCAATCCCCCAATTTCTGTGACGACACCAGAGAGCAATGGGAAGTAAGGGCTCCAAGCAATGTCAGTGCAGTAGGTAACCAAAATATCGCCAGACTGTGTGTTAAAACAAGAAAAGTTCATTAAAAGCTGTCGATAAGTTTAGAATAAGTAGGATTTTGTGTAGCATGTGAGGATTTCCAACAAAGTAATACTTTGTAATTCGTAATGTGATACTAACTTGGAGTTGGTCAATATCGTCAATATGTCGAATCACCCTAGCTGGACCTTTCGCAATACCTTGACAGACAGGATACCCTGAAAATTTAATACAATTAACGCATTTAATTTTTTGGGTAACAAGCGCATCTTGTGCCCCACATGGCATTGAATTAAAAGTATTTTCCGAACCTGTAATTTTTGTCCCGGTTTCATACTCGTGAAGATCAGCTTGTTCTTCTTCTATCTGTGTTGAGGAAGAAATGGATGAAATAATTCAATGAAGGCCCGTGTTTTAACAAATGGAATGTTTGGCTTAAGTTGACATTCGAGAAATGTTCCTTACTGCTTTTGGGACTCCGTTAATAAACTCGCGGAAATGTAGCGAATCCATGCTAGCAAAAAGGCGCTGACGCTGAGCAGCCCTGTAAATAAAACGGTGATCTTTACAGTTTTTGTTCTTTTGGTCTGGCTACTTACATTTTTTGATTTTACAAAATTAACGTCCCAAATACTCGCCTGTTTATTATGCTTGCCGATCTGTGCGTTATAATTCTTCCAATTTCATCGTGCGTAAGGAAAAATATAAACCTGGGATCGGGGATTTTCCCTTCTTTCATCAGCATTTCACCCAGTTTTAGGTATGCAAATCGAATGCAGTAGCCTACTTTTATCAGCATTGTCTGTAATATGTTTTAAATGAAATTTTAACAGATGGATTCTTTGATCCGTTCAAACAAATATTGTAGTTGAATCAAATATAAACGATCAAGATGAGGCTTTTATTAAATCTCACCTTGGTCTGTTCTCTGGCTGGTATTGCTTGTCGGCACCTTGATAGAATAAATGAGAGGAGTCTCCTAAAGAGTAAATGAAAAACAAACATTATAGCATTTTAAGCTTGAAGCCAATATTTCAATAAAATTTTGGATTCTTACTTTTTTATGGGGGTCAAAGGAGTCTTGAGTTTACTTATAAATTCCTGAACAGTTAAGTTTGCTTCATCCGAATCAACTTTGTCAGGTGCAGCTACCATCGTCTAAACCAACATTTCTTTTAATAAATTCATGAGGAATACTTTAAAATATTGCTAGAATTGTTGCTAGTTGTACCTGTAGCACTTTCATAAGCTTCAACGGTTCCATGTCAAAGGAAATTGCACTCAGCTCGTACTGCACCAAAAACCAGATTTTTCTCCATTAATTATATTTAAAGGGTTAAAAATTGCCCATCGTAATAGTGATCTTACCTCCTTGTGTCCACGATGGCCGTGCCGTTTAAGGAAACTTTGGAATTTAAGGCAAGCGTCTGTGGATCCGGTTTGTAACCAATTCAGTGCCACCTGTTTTGTTGATTAGAAACGTAAACGTGAGGATTGCAGAATAATACAAATAATAGACTACTTTGTAACGCGATGAAAGAGGTAACAGTTTCCAGAGTTTTCTTTGTCTAAAAATATACTTTCGTGCAACTAACTGATCTTAAGTCTAATGCGGACTTGCCTCGGGAGTCATAGATGAAAATTCTTTTTGGCTTTTCTCTTTTTTGATAGCAGCAGTTAGCTCCTGAAAATAATTGCATGCATGAACACGAGTTTCACCAAGTGGACATTTTCACTTTAGCATCTCCAAAACATTAATAGGTTCCCAATTACGTACGTTTATGCCGAATGGAACATCTCCGCTAATTGCACCGTTGCTTTGACCAATTGCCATAGCGAAATCGTTGTAATGTTCAGTTGTATAATCTGTAAATCACCCAGTTAGCGTTACATGATGCCATGTCATAGCAAGGTATTAAAACGATCAGAAAAGATTGAAAATTACCGCTGGAACCCTCCGATAAAGCGTTAATCGTGAATAAATTCCATATCATGGATGCCGTGCTCACCCTTATGTGGGCAAAAAAGATCTGCCATAGTACATTGCAAGTGTTAATTGTGCCAATTTTGATTTAAGACTATCAATGCTTATAAATAAGATAATACCTCGTTAGAATCAAAAAGGCAGTCTTCGATTTTGTGGTAAAGTTGTTTTGGATTCTGAAACCCTTCCAATGGTATGTCATAATTTCGAAATCTCTTCACAGCATCTTCTAATACACCTTTCCCAAGCAGCACATCCTGTATAATCAGAAACCATATTACAAATCCTCCTTACACAAAATGAAAGGAAAAATAGTAGGCTTTTTCCACATGAAGTATTTTTTAAGCTTAAGAAAACATCGAACTTTTGAATTTTTGTGTGTGTGATGGAATGCATGGCTTGTTTTTATTTTGTAATCTGGTACGATATCTAATATTATTTTTCTCAGAGCTAACAGTGAGACATACATATTTTCTTTACCTTAACTAGAGATTGATAAGTTGCCCTAATTGTAGTCCAGGGTTTAGGCAATGGAAATCTTTTAAGAGCCATTGCATGCACATCTTCCTCTGCAATAATACGCCCATAAATTCCCAATTGAGATGCTCGAGCAAATCCACTGGGTTTTTCAGACAACCCAAACAGTTTTTGCTAAATCGGTAAAAAAATAAGTGTGTTTATTAATTTTGAGAAACTATATATATATAGTTTTAGCCAGCCTGAATATACAAAATCTTTGCTTACATAGACACGGTCTGATAGAAATTGGTTGCAATATGTAAAATGTCCGAATGTATGGGTCGATAGTGGGTTATACCAATATCTATCAACTGAATACTTTACGACAAGCTAAAAACGGGAATGTACCATAAGATTTATAACAATATTATATAAGCACTAGTACTTCAAGGTAGATAGCTCGACAACTTTTTAATTAGATGGTCTAACCTGATTGCACAGAACCCAAGTCCTTTTCAAAGTCGTGATGGAGAGAGGTGACAGAGCTCCAGGCATTACTTCCCTATGTAGAAAGAATGTACTATGAAGATTTTTAAATAATTGTTTTTGCTAGATCTAACTTTCTCAAATTAAATTCTCTTTGGAACATCCCAACTTAACAACACTCGTATAGGCGCAGAATCCTTAAAATACTCAACGAGAACTATAGTTTACAGATTACCGATTCAGTGACTATGCCAACAAATGAAGTTATTAAATTTTAGATTTCCTAAGAATGTGGTCGTTTTAGTTAACTAATGTGGTGCATGACTTTCTTTAAGGCATCCTATCCCGCATGTCCGAAGCGTCTACGTACCCTACATTTGCCCTCGTAAGCATCTCCTGGTCGGTGATTCTTGGCGTATCAAATTCGTGAAATATTTCATATTGAGTTGGTTGTAATGCTGTTGTTATGGGACGACACTAGCATAAAAGGTTATTTCAAAATTTCAGTTAAACATGCCTAGGTCATCTAAAACTTAGTAAAATTGAAAATACTAGTATTGTCATACCTGAAGCAAAAATATTCTTCCATTAAAAATAGCCCATTCAATATCTCTCTGGCCGCCAAAGCTTTTTTCCAAAAATACGGCAATTCTACCCAATTTTAAGGTCATGTCATCCGACAGAGTGCATTTAGTGGCATCAGTTTCACCTATTTGTTGCTCTTCTGTTCCTGATCCATCATCTTCAAAAACATAATTTAAAAAATATTGACTTGATGTATAGGCATTTTATCTAATGATGTTCTGGTAACTACTTACTTTTTAAGATAATTTTCAAAGTTTTCTTTCCAATTTGCGTTTCCAAAATTTCAATTTTGTCATCCCAACTTCTGCGGAGGGTTATTGTGTCTGGGTCAGAAATTGCCGACACCACAGTCTAGATTGTGTTTTGAGTAAAATTCTTTTACACATCTGTGTTCAAGTTTTTGGGATTTACTAGCTCATTCATACCTCTCCAAGTCCATAGTTGGAAGTTATGGTTACATATCCGTAAGCCCCAGTCACAGGGTCGCCGGTAAATATCACCCCAGAAGTTTCGCTTGGAACCATTTGTTGTATAACCACCCCCATTCCAGGGTTTAACAATTGACCGTTTTGTCTGAAAATAACAAGGTTTTTATTTCAAAATTTCTTGGAGATATATTGATTGAAACATTTTATCAATGAGTAATTTTTTTGCAATTGAAAAAAATTTGGAAAAGTTCTGGTGTTATTTTTACCCGGATTAAGATTTCAGAAATAGGATCCTTAATTTTTTATGCAAATCTGAAATTGGTTTAAACGCACATTTTGTATTCAACAGCTCGGAATGCAAACTGTGAAGCCCAGCATTTCAAAATTGACTTGCACATCTGAAAATATAGTAATTGTTAATTTGAGGATGTTTGAGAATTTTTTTTGAGCAAGTTCAACATTTTGCATACTTGTTCATGTCCAATTGTTCCCAAAACAGTTTCATTTTGACCAGCAGCAGACATTTCTGAACCATCTTCTCCTATATTAACATGTTAGTGAGTTCAAATATTACTATACAATCAATCGCACAGGTGTTTGGTAGTTTTATTTAGTTATTACAAATCGTTTCGCCTTACCCACTGCAGATGAGCGGACGGCAAATTTGATATTCTCATATTGATCATCAAACATCATGCTTAATTGCTCCCGAATTGCATTTTGGCTTATCAAAGGAAGTTTTGAGTTTTCAATATCGTTTACAACTCTGTAAAAAGTAAGACAATTAAATGAAAAACATTTTTTGCCTTTAAATATTAATTGTTTAGTTCCTTACTTTTCACACTGAGATTTTATACAGCCGTCTTCTCTTTTCCTATGGGATAAATAGATCAAATTAAAGGCTATATTCAGGCATAAACATCTTTTGTTATGAATTACGGTTAATATTTTATAAGTACCACGCAATGTTTTCCAATTGAGTTATTGACTTCTGAATACTGGGATTTTCACTTAGATAAGCGAAAAATGCGGTTTTTGTCAGACATAATCCAGATGGAATTTCAAACTACATTTTTGTGGGAATAAAAAAAGGTTTTAAACAATGAGAAGATATGTAATATTTAACGTAGAATTAGACAGAACCTCTGTAATTAATACTGCATTCATTATTGTGCCTAAAACAAGTTCTTCAAATACTTGAACGTCCAGGAAACCTGCTACAATTGTTTTGACAGAAATTTAAAAAAAAATTCTAGTTGATTACTTTAAGGCATGTTTTCAAATCCGGGCAACATTTTACCTTGGAGGCTTTTTGCAATTGTCCACGGCTCTAACCCAAAGCAAAATATGTACAGAATCCCTAAAAGCCATAATGTTATATTTATATTTGATCAAGACCAGGCATCAGCATATGCTGTAAACAACTTTGAAATGAAGAAGAATTTCTGCTTGGTTTTAATGATTGGAATGGGTGACCACTGGTCAATTTTGTGATAACTTGTGACCCTGCATTTCGGATTGGATGCACAACCGAACAAGAATTTTTAAAATTAATCGTTGCAGTGTACCTTCTCAGGAGAATTTTTGATAGACGTCATTAGAGCCAAAGAAGATCCCTTTCCTCCCACCAAATTGCTATTTCGGCATGCCAAATCTTCCAACTTAACTACAAGTCGATCACAGTTAACAACATCTGAAATATATTTGCATTTATTAGCAAACGGCTAAAGTAACTCCGATAAAGAATTCAGATTGCAAAAATGTACCCAGTTCTTTCAACAAAGGTAAAGACTTTTGTCTCGGCAGGCCTTCTGGACAATATCCGGAGTAAGGTCTAGAAAATTCGATGAATCCAACACATTTATCTCCGTTGAAACTTCCTCTGACCACTTTACTCGTAATCTCGACATCCCATTTATCTCCACCAAACACTCGATATCCGTAGCGTTCCGGTGTAATCTCGAATGTGTTGGTTTCCTTTCCTGAAATGAAAATTCACAGCGTTTATCGCAGTTCTCATTACAGGAGCCGGACTTTCTACAAGGCCTCTAAAATTGTTTGTTGGAAAAACTACATATATGTTGCAGTGAGATCATCGACTTATTATTTCATATCCTGGTTTAGGTGTGAACTGTAAACTTTTGGTATCATAATGTACATTTACTTTTGTCTAATCGATTTTGTTGACTTACTTGCCACAAAGGTGCAATTTATCTTTTTTTGATAATCATCTGCCGAGAATATTTCTCTCAAATTCAGGTTAATCTTTGTAATTGTGTTATTGCCGAAGTTGGAGGCCGGTCCAAAGTATCCTTGTGTTATACTAAGGGAACAATCAATTTTAATCAGTGATTAGGTCCATTCAGGGCAGTTTTTTTGCAATCGACATTGTACAAAAAAATATGACAACTTACTCTTTGAGTCCCATGTGGTCGTCGTCTGTTTGTAACGAAAGAACCGATCCATTCTGTGTCATTTTTGAATACAAAGAATATTATGCATTTTGTGTATTGAAAAACGAAATCGTGTATTTCTCAGTATTTCTAAAAAGTTTTTAACCGATACCTCAACGTGTAAATGTAGCCGAACTCTTTTAGGCGTGTTTTTCCAGTTCAAGATGCCTAAGCGAAGAAGAATCATTAAAAAGCTCTTACTCGTACAACTTTTTTTGGAAATTGTTATAAGGAATTTTACCTTGGGATCTTATCTTAGGACCCCACAGGTTTAATTGCGTTTCATCGTTGCGATCAATTTGCAATGTGCCCGTCATTTGTCCCCACTGTTCGTATCGGTCATCAGGTGACCTAAAAATATAGTAAGGCATTTTTCATTATAACCAGTGGCTGACCAACCAGCCTAGAATGAAATACAGATGGTACTTACATTTTAAAATTCTTTAGAAATGATAAACTAAGTTTCATTTTCGAAATTGCCTCCGCTACCATATCAATGGAGAAATTCTGATTCGGGACAAAGTGATGATATGCGGGATGCCAGCTAGAAAATACCAAGTTATTAAACGATAAAGTTTAGTTCTCCGGTTTCAACATTTGAAATTTCCCTTTTAACAGACATTGTTTCAGATTTGAGGAATTTGTTTAGAAAATATTTTTCCTCCTATTTTTATTAATTTTTTAAAAATTAACTACTTTCACGTGTTCCGTTTAATCTTTGCATTTGCTTTTCTGAAAAGTGACCAATTTGAAGTTTGATAGACGTCTCAGTAATTGATATACGCGAAATACTTACATGAAAGTAAAGCAGACTTTGACGAGTTCGTCATTTCCTTGAATCCAGTCATCATGAATCCCTTTTCTTATGTGTAAAAAAAGAGAAAATGTTCGATTGTAAATACCATTACGCAGTATAGAGTATGTGTCAGTGTGTACAATATATACATTGTCACTGAATGCCCTCATATTCTCTTTGCAGGTCCTACCCACCGCAGCAGTCCTCGAAATAGAATTCTCCATGTCCTTAGAGGATCCAAAACTTCCAGTACAAGACCTCCGGCAGAAAATATCGTCCCTGTTGTACTGGTGTCGCTTACTCTCATGTCCGGATGAATTATTGACTGGTATTCTTCCCCAGATTCCAGTTTTAGGAAAATGCGCGTCTCTGCAACTCTGTCATGGCGCAGAATGCAGCAGACGTTCAAGGCATTACCGTTGTTGTCCACGCCCCAAAATTCTATGGCATCGCTTACCTAAACAAATGTTAACGAAAATTGTTGATGAAGATCAGGACACTGGTTTTCCTCACTTCATTTTAATCGAATAAAATTTATTCAACGCCATTTGTGTTCTGAAAAACACAGCCGAGCAGCTTTCGACCATCTTTAGCGGATGCAAACAGTTTTCTATGCGTTACACATATGATGGTATATTTTATTTACTTACATTAGGTTTATTGTATAATGGTCGAGGCTTTTCATAAAACCATTCTTCAGTGGTGGCTAAAAGTCCCGTTTTGCGAATGTCTCTTACATCTGGTTCGTAATGAAATAAGCGCTTTTGCCTTTTTTTTAAGCGCCATAAGTAAAACCAAATGAAGGCTTTTTTTACAGCTCGAAATAATTCTGAAAAATATCGAAAACCTGAGTTCATTTCACAGATTCTGAAACCACTGCCAGTAAGTCACTCCCTCTGCTACTAACCCCTGTACCACAGCTGCTCAAATCGCATGAGCTTGAGACCGAGTTGCATCCCAAGTCCAAGATGCATACCACAGCTGCACAGAAAAATTGTCAAGACGAGCTCAAGGCAGCCAAATGTGAGGCTCAGCAACTGTGGAAGGGTGTCAAGATTAAGCTTGAGATGCAGCTCAGAAGAGAAAACTTGAGCTGCAGTTTGGTGAGCAACTGTGGTACGGGCTTCAGATTTGGCAGTCTTGTCTCAAGTTTTTTCAATTTGAGCAACTGTGGTATGGGGTAGTGGCAGCTCGTGTAGTATAGGCACCGTGGAACTGCAGCACCCCCAATCACTGGATAACATTTATAATGTCTTTCTTTTCCGAAATTATTTCTAATATAATTTATTCTTAATCTATTCTTTCATTTATTTAGCTCTTTAGCCATCCCCCAGTTAATGGAAAAAGATAAAAAATGTGTGGAACTGTGCTTGACTGTTGTGCGCATGCGCAAATAGGAAGCTGCACGCCATGCTACGAGGGAGAGAGAGCACTGTCGCTCCCTCAATGACACTGGCGTGCTTCGCAGCATTACTCCGAAGCAACCCCCACTTATTTTTTCTACGAGCCGCCACAGGTACGGGGGTAAGTCTCAAGCTCTTGCTCTGGAAGCTCATTATTCTTGCTAGATGTCTTTAACGCATGCTTTTAAAATAACACGTTTTATATAGTAGTATAAAAATATAATGCAAAATCATGTCATTTAAAGTCGAGGTGTTTCTAGTATACTAATTAACTAAATTGTGACTCGTCAAATCTACATTGAACATTTGGATGAAGTCGTACCTGAATCTTTACACCAATAAATGAAGCAAGTTAATCCTCCGAGGGCAATCAGCGAGATGAACATTGTGCGAATTTAGCAAAATAAAACTGATCAAACTGAGTCCAAGAATACTGCTTTTTATAATTCCTCTTGCACTGAAGTGTTATTGCACACTCATGGTGCAATCCGAGTGAAGACAAGTACTCATTCATCCAATGCCTAATCTCTTCTCACGCTTAATATTGGCACAAATCCAAATAGATACCGGATCTCAAGGTTCAAAACGTATTTTAATTATGCCGTCAAATATCGACTTTTCTATAGGCCAACTTCAACTATGCCAATCTTGAATCATCATACAAACGCGTTAAACGTTGAAAATTACCTTCTACTGTTCTACAGTTGGTATAGTGTACGTAAAAAAAATTGCATTTCTACACTTACGAGCAAAAAAATCGAACCACCTGCATGTATTGTCCAAGAGTTCGTTTTTTTACATTAACCAAATGTCAGATTTCAATTTGGAAATGTGTGTTATTTAGAGAATTTATTCCTCTTTAAAATTACCCCAGTTTGACAAAGATCCCTGCTGAATTGTTCTGCTGAAACT